>CM059799.1:10644825-10834825 GCA_030435695.1 Brachymystax lenok tsinlingensis
TGAAGCAGATGCTAAACTACAGGACTGTTTTGCTATCACAGACTGGAACATGTTCCGGGATTCCTCCGATGGCATTGAGGAGTACACCACATCAGTCACTAGCTTTATCAATAAGTGCATCGAGGACGTCATCCCCACAGTGACTGTACGTACATACCCCAACCCGAAGCCATGGATTACAGGCAACATTCGCACTAAGATAAAGAGTAGAGCTGCCGCTTTCAAGGTGCGGGACTCTAACCTGGAAGCTTGCAAGAAGTCCTGCTATGCCCTGCGACGAACCATCAAACAGGCAAAGTGTCAATACAGGGCTAAGATTGAATCATACTACACCGGCTCTGACGCTCGTCTTATGTGGCAGGGCTTGCAAACTATTACAGACTACAAAGGGAAGCACAGCCAAGAGCTGCCCAGTGACACAAGCCTACCAGACGAGCTAAATCACTTCTATGCTCGCTTCGAGGCAAGCAACACTGAGGCATGCATGAGAGCATCAGCTGTTCCAGACGGCTGTGTGATCACGCTCTCCGTAGCCGACGTGAGTAAGACATTTAAACAAGTCAACATACACAAGGCTGCAGGGCCAGACGGATTACCAGGACGTGTGCTCCAGGCATGTGCTGACCAACTGGCAGGTGTCTTCACTGACATTTTCAACATGTCCCTGATTGAGTCTGTAATACCAACATGCTTTAAGCAGACCACCATAGTCCCTGTGCCCAAGAACACAAAGGAAACCTGCCTAAACGACTACAGACCCGTAGCACTCATGTCCGTAGCCATGAAGTGCTTTCAAAGGTTGGTAATGGCTCACATCAACAACATTATCCCAGAAATCCTAGACCCCCTCCAATTTGCATACCGCCCAAACAGATCAACAGATGATGCAATCTCTATTGCACTCCACACTGCCCTTTCCCACCTGGACAAAAGGAACACTTATGTGAGAATGCTATTCATTGACTACAGCTCAGCGTTCAACACCATAGTACCCTCAAAACTCATCACTAAGCTAAGGATCCTGGGACTAAACACCTCCCTCTGCAACTGGATCCTGGACTTCCTGACTGGCTGCCCCCAGGTGGTGAGGGTAGGTAGAAACACATCTGCCACGCTGATCCTCAACACTGGAGCTCCCCAGGGGTGCGTGCTCAGTCCCCTCCTGTACTCCCTGTTCACCCACGAATGCATGGCCAGGCACGACTTCAACACCATCATTAAGTTTGCAGACGACACAACCGACAACCGCCTGATCACCAACAACTACGAGACAGCCTACAGGGAGGAGGTCAGAGACCTGGCCGTGTGGTGCCAGGACAACAACCTCTCCCTCAACGTAACCAAGACTAAGGAGATGATTGTGGACTACAGGAAAAGGAGGACCGAGCACGCCCTCATTCTCATCGACGGGGCTGTAGTGGAGCAGGTTGAGAGTTTCAAGTTCCTTGGTGTCCACATCAACAACAAGCTAGAATGGTCCAAACACACCAAGACAGTCGTGAAGAGGGCACGACAAAGCCTATTCCACCTTAGGAGACTAAAAAGATTTGGCATGGGTCCTGAGATCCTTAAAAGGTTCTACAGCTGCAACATCCTGACTGGTAGCATCACTGCCTGGTACGGCAATTGCTCCGCCTCTGACCGCAAGGCACTACAGAGGGTAGTGCGTACAGCCCAGTACATCACTGGGGCTAAGCTGCCTGCCTTCCAGGACCTCTACACCAGGCGGTGTCAGAGGAAGGCCCTAAAAATTGTCAAAGACCCCAGCCACCCCAGTCATAGACTCTTTTCTTTACTACCGCATGGCAAGCGGTACCGGAGTGCCAAGTCTAGGACAAAAAGGCTTCTCAACAGTTTTTACCCCCAAGCCATAAGACTCCCAAACAGGTAATCAAATGGCTATCCAGACTTTTTGCATTGCACTTTCCCCACCCCCTAACTCTCCCCATCCCTAACTATCCCCACTGGCTAACTCTCCCCATCCCTAACTTTCCCCACCCCCTAACTCTCCCCATCCCTAACTCTCTCCACTGGCTAACTCTCCCCATCCCTAACTTTCCCCTTCCCCTAACTCTCCCCATCCCTAACTCTCCCCATCCCTAACTCTCCCCATCCCTAACTCTCCCCACTGCCTAACTCTCCCCAGCCCCTAACTCTCCCCACTGCCTAACTCTCCCCACCCCTAACTCTCCCCACCCCCGAACTCTCCCCATCCCTAACTCTCACCACTGCCTAACTCTCCCCAGCCCCTAACTCTCCCCACTGCCTAACTCTCCCCATCCCTAACTCTCCCCACTGCCTAACTCTCCCCATTCCCTAACTCTCCCCATTGCCTAACTCTCCCCACCCCCTAACTCTCCCCATCCCTAAATCTCCCCATTCCCTAACTCTCCCCATCCCTAACTCTCCCCACCCCTAATTTTCCCCCCCTAACTCTCCCCATCTCTATCTATCTATCTATCTATCTATCTATCTATCTATCTATCTATCTATCTATCTATCTATCTATCTATCTATCTATCTATCTATCTATCTATCTATCTATCTATCTATCTATCTATCTGTCTGTCTGTCTGTCTGTCTGTCTGTCTGTCTGTCTGTCTATGTTTTTTTATTTATTTGTCCTCCTTTTCTTTGGCTTTTCCCCAGCTTCACTTTTTTGCGAAAGTGCAAACATGTCAGAGGCAATTCACTGTGATAGCGGCCTTTTGTACAAATATTTCCAATGTAATCTTAACCCAGAACTCAATGGCAAGTCTGCCTAATCATGATGTTTGCTGAGGTGGCCACAAATTCTTGCTTGCCTTGGCTACTTGGCTACAACCTGTTTAACCAGTGGTCTAAATCAGGGTCACACAGAGTGTGGTAGTCTTTAACAAATCTACTTTGAAACAAAAGTATACACCTCACACACATGGTTATAGGCTTAAAAAAAGAAGACACCTGTACCATGTCAGATATAGAGTTGAAATGCATTCCATTTTGAGTTTGTATCCCAATATTACACGTTATATACATCACAGAAGACTGAAATATAACAAAACCTTTTGACATAGAAACACCGGATTTTCAACGTTTACATTTAAAAAATATATATATTCATTATGAAACTATGAAAAATAATAATAACATTCCACCCACTAGGTCATTTGACTGCAGGAAAGGGATCTACATATACACCCAATCCTTTGTTAGCGATGGAGTTTAAGATTTAACCTCTTATTCAGCCTATCATCACAGACCTGTAGGAACAGATTTAACCCCTTATTCAGCCTATCATCACAAATCTTTAGGAACATATTTAACCCCTTATTCAGCCTATTATCACAAACCTGTAGGAACAGATTTAACCCCTTATTCAGCCTATCATCACAGACCTGTAGGAACAGATTTAACCCCTTATTCAGCCTATCATCACAGACCTGTAGGAACAGATTTAACCCCTTATTCAGCCTATCATCACAGACCTGTAGGAACAGATTTAACCCCTTATTCAGCCTATCATCACAGACCTGTAGGAACAGATTTAACCCCTTATTCAGCCTATCACCACAAACCTGTAGGAACAGTTTTAACCCCTTATTCAGCCTATTATCACAAACCTGCAGGAACAGATTTAACCCCTTATTCAGCCTATCATCACAGACCTGTAGGAACAGATTTAACCCCTTATTCAGCCTATTATCACAAACCTGCAGGAACAGATTTAACCCCTTATTCAGCCTATGATCACAGACCTGTAGGAACAGATGGAAGATACCCTGTCAAACTCTCACTCAATACTGAATTTGTAGATGTGTAGGATCTGTGTGTGTGTGTGTGTGTCTGTCTGTCTGTCTTTCAGTCTGTGACTTCACATACACAAAAAAAAAAACAGTTAATGGAATGCTGTTCCTCCACTAATAATATTAAACCAGAAGACCACTGGATGCTGCCAATTCCACACAGCCAAAACAAATCAAAACAGATCCACTAGGCCTGTCAGTGCATCTTGATCAAATCAGATATTGACACACACTGGAATTCGCTGCAAGGTGATTGTTCTATTGATTAGTCAGTGGAGAATGAGGTTTTTATGGCAGGGAGCAAACCTTCTCATCCTTCCTTCACACATGATCCCAATTACGAACAGCCTCGCTCTGCCTCTTCCTAATGAATTACCGCAGTCTGCCCTGTGAACAGCCTCGCTCTGCCTCTTCCTAATGAATTACAGCAGTCTGCCCTGTGAAAAGCCTCGCTCTGCCTCTTCCTAATGAATTACAGCAGTCCGCCCTGTCAACAGCCTCGCTCTACCTGTTCCAAATGAATTACACACAAACAAGCTCACACACGATCACACATGATCACACATGCTCACATACACACACATACACAGACACGCACACACGCACGCACACACACACAGATACACAGACAGACAGGCAGGCAGGCAGACAGACACACTTACAGACACACACACAGACACACACAGACAGACACAGGGTCCAGTCCATTCTCATTTGGATCCTCTCTTTGCCCACAGATGTTCTCTCTCATGGTGATCTGGGGGATTTGGGGAGAGTTTTTAAGGGTTGGGCGGATGGCGCTCTCCAAAGCCCCTGAGATTTCAGCGGTGGACTCTGAAAGGGTATTTTCCCCACCTGCTGAACTCTATAAAGATGCTGAGTTGGCAGCTGAGCTTGGTGTTTAGAAAGGGAGTGTGTGGATGAAGGGGAAGAGGATGAGTGAGAGGACCGGTGAGAGGACCATCTGTGAGCCAAAACTGACACATCTAAAACTTCCTGCTGATCCGCTGCTTTACACAGGGATACTCATGGCAACGCTGGCTCTGTCCCTTTATGACGTCAACTGTCCTCATGGCAACGCTGGCTCTGTCCCTTTATGACGTCAACTGTCCTCATGGCAACGCTGGCTCTGTCCCTTTACGATGTCAACTGTCATCCACAAGAACACTTGTGTTAAGGCTGTGTTTAGACAGAGTACCAAACACATCTACATTTGGCTTTGATTGGGCGAAGGCAACACACACGCACGCCCACACGCACACACACAGTAAAACAGATGTTAAGATAAAGCTTCATGTACTGTATGAGCCCTCAGTGGCCGTGTTGCAACATTTCTGTCCAAGGGAATATTATTGTGTCTATGAATATCTTTGCATGATTTTCACATTACAGACAAGTTTGGCACTGCAGTCCTGTTGGCTTTGAAGCTGGAAGCCTGTCTACAAATGTTTTTTTTATGTAGAACTTTCACATTGGCAAAGGGCCTCAGATACACATGCTTAATATTCATTAATTGTAAAGACTCTGAATCTGCTATATTTACATAATTGTTTGTGATAGCCTATCGTATTTGTAGAGTACGTTGGGTTTCAAAAAGGTAAGGAGATATGGGGGAACGTTCCCAATAAAAGCTGAATCGATATGTGTTAGCACAGCCTTGTGCACACCAGTCTCCCTTCCTCTGACCATGTGTCTATTTGCATATCGTTTTTTATTTCATTTTCTTTATCTTTTTGTGATGATTCCTAAGCACCAGGCACGACATGGGGGCAGACATTTCTGCCGTTATGTAATGCTAACAGACATTTTAAATGTTGTTATTTGTAGTGGGTTGCTCCGGCTATTATGACTAAATGTACAAGCTGGTAATAGTTGGTAGTAATAGTAGTTAGTAATAGTTGGAAATAATAGTAGTTAGTAATAGCAGAAAGTAAAAGTAGTTATTATTAGTTGGTAGTAAAAGTAGTTAGTAAAAGTAGTTAGTAAAAGTAGTTAGTCACAGTAGTTAGTAATGGTTGGTAGTAATAGTAGATAGTAATAGTAGTTAGTAATAGTAGTTGGTAATAGTTGGTAGTAATAGTTGGCAGATATAGTAGTTAGTAGTAGTAGGTAGTATTAGTAGTTTGTAATATTAGTTAGTAAAAGTTGGTAGTAATTGTTGGTAGTATTAGTAGTTAATAATAGTTTGTAGTAATATCAGTTAGTAATGGTTGGTAGTAATTGTAGTTATTAATAGTAGTTGGTAATAGTTGGTAGTAATAGTTGGCAGATATAATATCAGTTAGTAATGGTTGGTAGTAATTGTAGTTATTAATAGTAGTTAATAATAGTTGGTAGTTATATTAGTTAGTAATGGTTGGTAGTAATAGTAGTTATTAATAGTAGTTGGTAATAGTTGGTACTAATCGTTTTTTGTAATAGTAGTTAGTAATAGTAGTTTGTAATAGTAGTTGGTAACAGTTGGTAGTAATCGTTTTTTGTAATAGTAGTTAGTAATAGTAGTTTGTAATAGTAGTTGGTAACAGTTGGTAGTAATCGTTTTTTGTAATAGTAGTTAGTAATAGTAGTTTGTAATAGTAGTTGGTAACAGTTGGTAGTAATAGTACTTCGTAATAATAGTTAGTATTAGTTGTTAGTAATAGTTGGTAGTATTTGTAGGTAGAAATAGTTGGTAGTAATAGTAGGTAGAAATAGTTGATAGTAATAGTAGTTCATAATAATATTTAATAATAGTTGTTAGTAATAGTAGTTCGTAATGGTAGGTAGAAATAGTTGGTAGTTATAGTAGTTCGTAATAACAGTTAATAATAGTTGTTAGTAATAGTAGTTTGTAATAGTAGGTAGGAATAGTTGGAAGTAATAGTGGTTCATAATAATAGTTATTAATAGTTATTAGTAATAGTAGTTTGTAATAGTAGGTAGGAATAGTTGGTAATAATAGTTGGAAGTAATACTTTGTAGTAATAGTTGTTTGCTATAGTTAGTAATAGTTGGTCAGAAGGACTATAGCTGGTAATGAAAGAAAACACATAGAAGTATGCAAAACAGACTGAACAGCACAATAACAACACAAATAGTTACATCTGGAATTAAAGGACGTAAGACTCTGCAATGGTGAAGTGAAGTCTTTGCAAACATCGCCTGACAAAGTCAGGAGGACGAGACCAGAGAATACATGGTACTGTAGTATCAAAAACAGACTTAATAGTAGGTAGTAATAGTAGTTAGCTAAAGTAGTTAGTAAAAGTTGGTAGTAATAGTAGGTAGAAATAGTCGTTAGTAATAGTAGTTAGTAATAGTTGGTAGTCATAGTAGATAGTAAACGTTGGTAGTAATAGTAATTAGTAATAGTTGGTAGTAATAGTAGTTAGTAAAAGTTGGTAGTAATAGTAGTTAGTAAAAGTTGGTAGTAATAGTAATTAGTAATAGTTGGTAGTAATAGTAGGTAGTAAAAGTTGGTAGTAATAGTAGTTAGTAAAAGTTGGTAGTAATAGTAATTAGTAATAGTTGGTAGTAATAGTAGTTAGTAATAGTTGGTAGTAATAGTAGTTATTAATAGTTGGTAGTAATAGTAGGTAGTAATAGTAGTTAGCTAAAGTAGTTAGTAAAAGTTGGTAGTAATAGTAGGTAGAAATAGTCGTTAGTAATAGTAGTTAGTAATAGTTGGTAGTCATAGTAGATAGTAAACGTTGGTAGTAATAGTAATTAGTAATAGTTGGTAGTAATAGTAGTTAGTAAAAGTTGGTAGTAATAGTAGTTAGTAAAAGTTGGTAGTAATAGTAATTAGTAATAGTTGGTAGTAATAGTAGTTAGTAATAGTTGGTAGTAATAGTAGTTATTAACAGTTGGTAGTAATAGTAGTTAGTAATAGTTGGTAGTAATAGTAGTTAGTAAAAGTTGGTAGTAATAGTAGTTAGTAAAAGTTGGTAGTAATAGTAGTTATTAATAGTTGGTAGTAATAGTAATTAGTAATAGTTGGTAGTAATAGTAGTTAGTAAAAGTTGGTAGTAATAGTAATTAGTAATAGTTGGTAGTAATAGTAGTTATTAATAGTTGGTAGTCATAGTAGATAGTACAAGTTGATAGTAATAGTAATTAGTAATAGTTGGTAGTAATAGTAGTTATTAATAGTTGGTAGTAATAGTAGTTAGTAAAAGTTGGTAGTAATAGTAGTTATTAATAGTTGGTAGTAATAGTAGTTATTAATAGTTGGTAGTAATAGTAGTTAGTAATAGTTGGTAGTAATAGTAGTTATTAATAGTTGGTAGTAATAGTAGTTAGTAATAGTTGGTAGTCATAGTAGTTATTAATAGTTGGTAGTAATAGTAGTTAGTACAAGTTGGTAGTAATAGTAATTAGTAATAGTTGGTAGTAATAGTAGTTATTAAAAGTTGGTAGTAATAGTAGTTATTAATAGTTGGTAGTAATAGTAGTTAGTAAAAGTTGGTAGTAATAGTAGTTAGTAATAGTTGGTAGTAATAGTAATTAGTAATAGTTGGTAGTAATAGTAGTTAGTAATAGTTGGTAGTAATAGTAGTTATTAATAGTTGGTAGTAATAGTAGTTATTAATAGTTGGTAGTAATAGTAGTTATTAACAGTTGGTAGTAATAGTAGTTAGTAATAGTTGGTAGTAATAGTAGTTAGTAATAGTTGGTAGTAATAGTAGTTATTAATAGTTGGTAGTAATAGTAATTAGTAATAGTTGGTAGTAATAGTAGTTATTAATAGTTGGTAGTAATAGTAGTTAGTAATAGTTGGTAGTAATAGTAGTTAGTAAAAGTTGGTAGTAATAGTAGTTATTAATAGTTGGTAGTAATAGTAGTTAGTAATAGTTGGTAGTCATAGTAGTTATTAATAGTTGGTAGTAATAGTAGTTAGTAATAGTTGGTAGTCATAGTAGTTATTAATAGTTGGTAGTAATAGTAGTTAGTACAAGTTGGTAGTAATAGTAATTAGTAATAGTTGGTAGTAATAGTAGTTATTAAAGTTGGTAGTAATAGTAGTTAGTAATAGTTGGTAGTAATAGTAGTTAGTACAAGTTGGTAGTAATAGTAGTTATTAAAAGTTGGTAGTCATAGTAGTTATTAATAGTTGGTAGTAATAGTAGTTAGTAATAGTTGGTAGTCATAGTAGTTATTAATAGTTGGTAGTAATAGTAGTTAGTAATAGTTGGTAGTCATAGTAGTTATTAATAGTTGGTAGTAATAGTAGTTAGTACAAGTTGGTAGTAATAGTAATTAGTAATAGTTGGTAGTAATAGTAGTTATTAAAAGTTGGTAGTAATAGTAGTTAGTAATAGTTGGTAGTAATAGTAGTTAGTACAAGTTGGTAGTAATAGTAGTTATTAAAAGTTGGTAGTAATAGTAGTTATTAATAGTTGGTAGTAATAGTAGTTAGTAATAGTTGGTAGTCATAGTAGTTATTAATAGTTGGTAGTAATAGTAGTTAGTACAAGTTGGTAGTAATAGTAGATAGTACAAGTTGGTAGTAATAGTAATTAGTAATAGTTGGTAGTAATAGTAGTTATTAATAGTTGGTAGTAATAGTAGTTAGTAAAAGTTGGTAGTAATAGTAGTTATTAATAGTTGGTAGTAATAGTAGTTAGTAATAGTTGGTAGTCATAGTAGTTATTAATAGTTGGTAGTAATAGTAGTTAGTAATAGTTGGTAGTCATAGTAGTTATTAATAGTTGGTAGTAATAGTAGTTAGTACAAGTTGGTAGTAATAGTAATTAGTAATAGTTGGTAGTAATAGTAGTTATTAAAAGTTGGTAGTAATAGTAGTTAGTAATAGTTGGTAGTAATAGTAGTTAGTACAAGTTGGTAGTAATAGTAGTTATTAAAAGTTGGTAGTAATAGTAGTTATTAATAGTTGGTAGTAATAGTAGTTAGTAATAGTTGGTAGTCATAGTAGTTATTAATAGTTGGTAGTAATAGTAGTTAGTACAAGTTGGTAGTAATAGTAATTAGTAATAGTTGGTAGTAATAGTAGTTAGTAATAGTTGGTAGTAATAGTAGTTATTAATAGTTGGTAGTAATAGTAATTAGTAATAGTTGGTAGTAATAGTAGTTATTAATAGTTGGTAGTAATAGTAGTTAGTAATAGTTGGTAGTAATAGTAATTAGTAATAGTTGGTAGTAATAGTAGTTATTAATAGTTGGTAGTAATAGTAGTTATTAATAGTTGGTAGTAATAGTAGTTAGTAATAGTTGGTAGTCATAGTAGATAGTACAAGTTGGTAGTAATAGTAATTAGTAATAGTTGGTAGTAATAGTAGTTATTAATAGTTGGTAGTAATAGTAGTTAGTAAAAGTTGGTAGTAATAGTAGTTATTAATAGTTGGTAGTAATAGTAGTTAGTAATAGTTGGTAGTCATAGTAGTTATTAATAGTTGGTAGTAATAGTAGTTAGTAATAGTTGGTAGTCATAGTAGTTATTAATAGTTGGTAGTAATAGTAGTTAGTACAAGTTGGTAGTAATAGTAATTAGTAATAGTTGGTAGTCATAGTAGTTAGTAAAAGTTGGTAGTAATAGTAGTTAGTAATAGTTGGTAGTCATAGTAGTTATTAATAGTTGGTAGTAATAGTAGTTATTAATAGTTGGTAGTAATAGTAGTTAGTAATAGTTGGTAGTAATAGTAGTTATTAATAGTTGGTAGTAATAGTAGTTAGTACAAGTTGGTAGTAATAGTAGTTAGTAAAAGTTGGTAGTAATAGTAGTTATTAATAGTTGGTAGTAATAGTAGTTATTAATAGTTGGTAGTAATAGTAGTTAGTAATAGTTGGTAGTAATAGTAGTTATTAATAGTTGGTAGTAATAGTAGTTAGTAAAAGTTGGTAGTAATAGTAGTTATTAATAGTTGGTAGTAATAGTAGTTAGTAATAGTTGGTAGTCATAGTAGATAGTAAAAGTTGGTAGTAATAGTAGTTATTAATAGTTGGTAGTAATAGTAGTTAGTAATAGTTGGTAGTAATAGTAGTTAGTACAAGTTGGTAGTAATAGTAGTTATTAATAGTTGGTAGTCATAGTAGTTATTAATAGTTGGTAGTAATAGTAGTTAGTAATAGTTGGTAGTAATAGTAGTTAGTAATAGTTGGTAGTAATAGTAGTTATTAATAGTTGGTAGTAATAGTAATTAGTAATAGTTGGTAGTAATAGTAGTTAGTAATAGTTGGTAGTAATAGTAGTTAGTAATAGTTGGTAGTAATAGTAGTTAGTAATAGTTGGTAGTAATAGTAGTTAGTAATAGTTGGTAGTAATAGTAGTTAGTAATAGTTGTTAGTAATACTAGTAATAATAGTTGGTAGTAATAGTAGATAGTAAAAGTTGGTAGTAATAGTAGTTAGTAATAGTTGGTAGTAATAGTAGTTATTAATAGTTGGTAGTAATAGTAATTAGTAATAGTCGTTAGTAATAGTAGTTAGCAATAGTTGTTAGTAATAGTAGTTAGTAAAAGTTAGTAGTAATAGTAGTTATTAATAGTTGTTAGTAATAGTAGTTAGTAATAGTTGGTAGTAATAGTAGTTATTAATAGTTGGTAGTCATAGTAGTTATTAAAAGTTGGTAGTAATAGTAGTTATTAATAGTTGGTAGTAATAGTAGTTAGTAAAAGTTGGTAGTAATAGTAGTTAGTAATAGTTGGTAGTCATAGTAGTTAGTAAAAGTTAGTAGTAATAATTGATAGTAATAGTTATTAGTAATAGTAGGTAGTAATAGTAGTTAGTAATGGATGGTACAAATAGTTGCTATCAATAGTTGGCAGTAGTAGTAGTTAGTAATAGTTGCATTTTTTATTTAAACATGACTCAAAAACGTAAGCTTATGCAACATTAACCCATTAAAAACAGTTCTGTAGCAATGCGGTTTGTACAATAGGCTATAGGCCCGATGCATTATCACTGCATATTGGCTATGCTTGAATTGCCCTGCCAATGTTGTTCTTCTCTGATCATTTTGAAACTATATTTAAAAAATGTAGGTTTATGATCACACTGGTAATAGATCATTTGTTGTATTACTTGTGAGGTACAGTTAAGGGAGCATACTATTTTACTGACCTGATAGCCTGCATCTGATGGTCAGTCTGAGGGGAGGGAAGGAGCAGCGCTGAAGCTGTCTCTCGCCCAACCCACCGTTCCTTCGCCTTCATTCCCTCCGCTGAGAAAAGGGGACACAGTCTTCCTGCTTATGGTGAAACTCAAGTCACACTACATTATTTCTTCCTCATTCACAAATTCATGTTGTTACTCATATGACCTGAGAAAGTGATATTAAAAAAGACCATCTAATAACAACAATGCAAGCCTGTCGGAACACTTCGCTATACTCATTCTCATTCATTGAAGCTAGTGGCTTACAATGCTTATACAGACAGGTGTTGAACAAAATGTTGACAGTGCTGAATAACAACTTAAACATGAACTCATACATAAAAACAGCAGCTCTTTGCTGTATTCGTTGAGTCTCTAGTCATGGTTTTAAAAGTTTTGAAATCTCAAGAGTATTAACTTTGAGGAAACTGTGCAGACACCGTGATCTGAGCTATCTGATTGGCCAGCGGAAGGCCTTTAGATGCACTTGATTTGCTCTCTGGGTCTGCCGGGACGCAGCGTTCTACATTCTGACACATGAACTGGTTTAAAACGGGACACTTTGCCTTCCCGGCGCTAGGACTGCTGAATCAAGTGCATCTACCGCCAACAGCGCGAGACGAATACAAAAAATAAGAACGCAAAAGCCGTTGTTGTTGTTTTGTTTTACTGAAATGTTTGGTGATCGACTAGGGAAGCCTTGGATCGGCCGGTTGGTGACCACTGGACTAGATCAATTATGGATGACTTTTCCCAATGCTTTCCTCCCCCTTCCTACAACATACACACAACACATAATGAATTATGAAATGAAAACGAGACATCTTTAATATCAATGCAACCCGGCTGCATGGTAAAATCATTTCTGCCGCCGACTGCACGGTTTGGTTGGAGGGGACCGCTTTCGCAGGGGTTCCTATTTTGTCTTACACGGTCTGCAGTCAATTTGTATTTCCCTCTGAACACGTATGACATTAATGAGTTAATCATTTCCACTATTTACATGAGAAGTTTGATTTGTTGCACACGGCTGTGGCTGTTGGTCTGCCCAACCAAACCTGCTTTCCAGTGGAGAGAGAGAGATTCCTTCCAAGACCTAATTATTGTGTCCTTTAGAGTTTTGATTGTAAATACAGTTGTATGAGGGTAAAAATCACACTTTGGGCCACATTGTCTTACTGAAAGACATTGTTTGACATATAGGAGACATTGAATGCATAATGCGAGTTAGCATTGTAAAGAAAGTGACAAAAGACGGTTCTCAAGGGACCAAGCTAATAAAACATGGATCATGAAGAAACCATGCAGTTACACATTCAAATGTTTTATAATACTGATGGCAAACAAGAAAAGGGCCAGGGGTACTGTACTGTAAAATAGGAGTGTGAATGCTGAATAACTCACCACGCTCCAATATGTATTAATTTTTGTCCTGAGAACCCACTCTGGAAACATAGGTCCCGAGCCAGGAGCATTTTGAAAACAAACAGCTTTGACGGAATCTTTGAAAAAAATGATACATACATGTTTAAGTTTTGGACACATGGGTGATATTGACGGAATGGAAAAATGGAGAGCAGGCCACTGTATTATTCACATGCTTGTGGTGGTTGAACTTCTGTGAGGCGCTAATGAGGGCATTCGTAATAGAAACAAAATATTTGCATCCCAAATTGCACCACAGGGCACTGGTAAAAATAGTAGTGCACTATATGGGAATAGGGTCTAAAGTAGTGCACTATATAGGGAATAGGGTGCCATGTGGGGCACACACTGTTTTTTTCTGTCATGGTGTTCTCGAGTTCCTCTTTATCACAAGTATGATTGGTCCAAATCAAGTAAAATGTTATTTGTCACATACACATGGTTAGCAGATGTTAATGCGAGTGTAGCGAAATGCTTGTGCTTCTAGTTCCGACCATGCAGTAATATCTAATAAGTAATCTAACAATTTCACAACAACTACCTTATACACACAAGTGTAAAGGAATGAATAAGAATGTGTACAATATAAATATATGGATGAGCGATGGCCGAACGGTATAGGCAAGATGCATTAGATGGTATAGAGTACAGTATGTACATATGATATGAGTAATGTAGGGTATGTAAACATGATATAGTGGCATTGTTTAAAGTTACTAGTGATGCATTTATTACATCCATTTTTCAGTTATTTAAGTGGCTAGAGATTTGAGTCAGTATGTTGGCAGCAGCCACTTAATGTTAGTGATTGCTGTTTAGGTCTGATGGCCTTGAGATAGAAGCTGTTTTTCAGTCTCTCTGACCCAGCTTTGATGCACCTGTACTGACCTTGCCTTCTGGATGATAGCGGGGTGAACAGGCAGTGGCTCGGGTGGTTGTTGTCCTTGATCTTTTTGGCCTTCCTGTGACATCGTGTGGTGTAGGTGTCCTGGAGGGCAGGTAGTTTACCCCCGGTGATGCGTTGTGCGGACCTCACTACCCTCTGGAGAGCCTTACAGTTGTGGGCGGAGCAGTTGCCGTACCAGGCGGTGATACAGCCCGACAGGATGCCCTCGATAGAGCATCTGTAAAAGTTTGTGAGTGTTTTTGTTGACAAGCCACATTTCTTCAGCCTCCAGTTACAAACAACGGTTCTTGATAACTCTATCAGACAACATTCTTCACCAGAGTATAATTTTTAAAATGTTTATTTCACAGTTGAGAACAAGTTCTCATTTACAATTGTGACCTGGCCAAGATAAAAACAAAGCAACAACATAGAGTTACACATGGAATAAAAAAACGAAGTAATTACAAGTTAGCAAATTAACACTGGAGTGATAGATGTGCAGATGATGTGCAAGTAGAAGTACTGGTGTGCAAAAGAGCAAAAAAGTAAATAAAAATAATATGTGGACGAGGTAGGTAGTTGGATGGGCTATTAACGATGGGTTGTGTACAGCTGCAGCGATCGGTAAGATGCTCAGATAGCTGATGCTTAAAGTTAGTGAGGGAGATATAGGTCTCCAGCTTCAGCGATTTTTGCAATTGCAATTCGTTCCAGTCATTGGCAGCAGAGAACTGGAAGGAAAGGTGGCCAAAGGAGGTGTTGGCTTTGGGGATGACCAGTGAGATATACCGGCTGGAGCGAGTGCTCCGGGTGGGTGTTGTGTAGCGAGGGCCAGCCAACGAGAGCATACAGGTCGCAGTGGTGGATTAACATGGTGCTCCATCTCACACAACATGACATGGACTTCCTATTGTGGCGGCATGACATTGTCAAATAAATGACCTGATGAATCACCGCAGCCTACACGATTGTGAGGAACAACACATTATCTGTGGAATCCAATCAATCTCCTTTGGCTAGTTGTCTGTCTGGAACTCATCATCAAATATCAATCTTATTGATGATAATGATTATATTCACTACATTGCTATGCTTCTACCATACAATAAGACTACATTCCAAATCATGAAAGAATACCTTCTCCCATAGAGATACAACTATCTCCATACCTTCCTACGTTTAACTGCAATGTACTGGATCTCACATTGTTTCTGTGGTTCTAGTGTTTTCCACCGAGCTGACATAGAACTGTGGCTGTATCTGCATTCGAAGCAGCACCATATTCCTGTGGGCCCTGAACAAAAATAGGGCACTACATAGGGAATAGGACGCCATTTTGTACTCAGTCTGTATCTTCGGGCCATGGCTCGCTCTGTGTGTGACTGCTTCTAAAGGATTAGATTCACTGAGGTTTGAAATGGGAAACAGACTAGCACAGAGTCTTCCAGCGGTGATTCCATCAGTGGGTTAATGGGGTCCATCCAAATGTGGTGTCTTTGTCTTTGCCTGACTCATCACACAACCCTGAGGGTGGAGGAGACAATATCGTAATGGGCCAACTTGGCACTTTGTTTTTGTGGGGAGGGAGGGGGTAGATCAGCTTTAGTATTGCAGATAGATTGTGGCTTCTATCAATGTAATTATCTGCATAATTTCCAATCCCCTATATATTTTGGGGTATATACAGTGGGGGAAAAAAGTATTTAGTCAGCCACCAATTGTGCAAGTTCTCTCACTTAAAAAGATGAGAGAGGCCTGTAATTTTCATCATAGGTACACTTCAACTATGACAGACGAAATGAGGAAAAAAAATCCAGAAAATCACATTGTAGGATTTTTTATGAATTTATTTGCAAATTATGGTGGAAAATAAGTATTTGGTCAATAACAAAAGTTTATCTCAATACTTTGTTATATACACTTTGTTGGCAATGACAGAGGTCAAACGTTTTCTGTAAGTCTTCACAAGGTTTTCACACACTGTTGCTGGTATTTTGGCCCATTCCTCCATGCAGATCTCCTCTAGAGCAGTGATGTTTTGGGGCTGTCGCTGGGCAACACGGACTTTTAAAGATTTTCTATGCTGTTGAGATCTGGAGACTGGCTAGGCCACTCCAGGACCTTGAAATGCTTCTTACGAAGCCACTCCTTCGTTGCCCGGGCGGTGTGTTTGGGATCATTGTCATGCTGAAAGACCCAGCCACGTTTCATCTTCAATGCCCTTGCTGATGGAAGGAGGTTTTCACTTAAAATCTTACGATACATGGCCCCATTCATTCTTTCCTTTACACGGATCAGTCGTCCTGGTCCCTTTGCAGAAAAACAGCCCCAAAGCATGATGTTTCCACCCCATGCTTCACAGTAGGTATGGTGTTCTTTGGATGCAACTCAGCATTCTTTGTCCTCCAAACACAACGAGTTGAGTTTTTACCAAAAAGTTCTATTTTGGTTTTATCTGACCATATGACATTCTCCCAATCCTCATCTGGATCATCCAAATGCTCTCTAGCAAACTTCAGACGGCCTGAACATGTACTGGCTTAAGCAGGGGGACACGTCTGGCACTGCAGGATTTGAGTCCCTGGCGGCGTAGTGTGTTACTGATGGTAGGCTTTGTTACTTTGGTCCCAGCTCTCTGCAGGTCATTCACTAGATCCCCCCGTGTGGTTCTGGGATTTCTGCTCACCGTTCTTGTGATCATTTTGACCCCACGGGTGAGATCTTGCGTGGAGCCCCAGATCGAGGAAGATTATCAGTGGTCTTGTATGTCTTCCATTTCCTAATAATTGCTCCCACAGTTGATTTCTTCAAACCAAGCTGCTTACCTATTGCAGATTCAGTCTTCCCAACCTGGTGCAGGTCTACAATTTTGTTTCTGGTGTCCTTTGACAGCTCTTTGGTCTTGGCCATAGTGGAGTTTGGAGTGTGACTGTTTGAGGTTGTGGACAGGTGTCTTTTATACTGATAACAAGTTCAAACAGGTGCCATTAATACAGGTAACAAGTGGAGGACAGAGGAGCCTCTTAAAGAAGAAGTTACAGGTCTGTGAGAGCCAGAAATCTTGCTTGTTTGTATGTGACCAAATACTTATTTTCCACCATAATTTGCAAATAAATTCATTAAAAATCCTACAATGTGATTTTCAGGATTTTTTCCCCTCATTTTGTCTGTCATAGATTAAGTGTACCTATGATGAAAATTACAGGCCTCTCTCATCTTTTTAAGTGAGAGAACTTGCACAATTGGTGGCTGACTAAATACTTTTTTGCCCCACTGTATGTATTCAGACCCTTTACTCAATACTTTGTTGAAGCACATTTGGCAGCGATTACAGCCTCGAGTCGTCTTGGGTTTGACGCTACAAGCTTGGCACACCAGTATTTGGGGAGTTTCTCCCATTCTTCTCTGCAGAACCCCTCAAATTCTGTCAGGTTGGATGGGGAGTGTCGCTGCACAGGTATTTTCAGGTCTCTCCAGAGATGTTTGATTGGGTTCAAGTCCGGGCTCTGGCTGGGCCACTCAAGGACATTCAGAGACTTGTCCTGAAGCCACTCCTGCGCTGTCTTGGCTGTGTGCTTAAGGGTGTTGTTCTGTTGGAAGGTGAACCTTCATCCCAGTCTGAGGTCCTAAGCACTCTGGAGAAGGTTTTCATCAAGGATCTCTCTGTACTTTGCTCCGTTCATCATTCCCTCGATCCTGACTAGTGTCCCAGTCCCTGCTGCTGAAAAACATTCCACAGCATGATGCTGCCACCACCAATCTTCACCGTAGGGATGGTTCTCAGTTTCCTCCTGACGTAATGCTTGGCCTTCAAGCCAAAGAGTTCAATCATGGTTTCATCAGGCCAGAGAATCTTGTTTCTCATGGTCTGAGAGTCCTTTAGGTGCCTTTTGGCAAACTCCAAGTGGGTTGTCATGTGCCTTTTATTGAGGAGTGGCTTCCGTCTGGCCACTCTACCATAAAGGCCTGATTGGTGAAGTGCTGCAGAGATGGTTGTCCTTCTGGAAGGTTCTCCCATCTCCACAGAGGAACTCTGGAGCTTTTTCAGAGTGACCATCGTGTTCTTGGTCACCTCCCTGACCAAGGCACTTCTCCCCTGATTGCTTAGTTTGGCCGGTGAGCCAGCTCTATGGAAGAATCTTGGTGGTTCCAAACTTATTCCATTTAAGAATGGTGGAGGCCACTGTGTTCATGGGGACCTTCAATGCTAAAGAAATGTTTTGATACCCTTCCCCAGATCTGTGCCTCGACACAATCCTGTCTTGGAGCTCTACGAACAATTTGTTTGACCTCATGGCTTGGTTTTTGCTCTGACAGGCACTGTCAACTGTGGGACCTTATATAGACAGGTGTGTTCCTTACCAAATCATGTCCAATGTATTGATAATACCAAAGGTGGACTCCATTAAAGTTGTAGAAACATCTAAAGGATGATCAATGGAAACAAGATGCACCTGGGCTCAATTTCAAGTCTCATAGCAAAGGGGCTGAATACCTATGTAAATTAGTTATTCCAGTTTTTTTTAAATGTATACATTTGAAAAAAAAATCTAAAAACGTGTTTTCCCTTTGTCATTATGAGGTATCGTGTAAAGATTGACGAGGAAAAAAATATTTTATCAATTTTAGAATGAGGCTGTAACGTAACAAAATGTGGAAAAAGTCAAGGGGTCTGAATACTTACCGAATGCACTGTATATTTGACGATGTCCATCCCTTCACAGTTTGCTTTTCCACTGGTGCGCAAAATGGTGGATTGAGGAATAACAGCTTAGATGACATTTTGGAATCACTGCTAGTCATACGGTGCTACAGATCATGTGAAACATGTGAAACGTGACCAATTTATACTGGCCCATAAACACTATGCACAAAGAACTTTCTTCTCTCCCTAGAGGAATAGAGCTCATACTCGCTCCGTTGGGCATGGCCTATACATAGACTTTAAACCAGTCTGTCTCGCTTTTCCTAAAGCTTGCCTTCATAACATTTCCTGATGTTTATAACTCATATAGCAGACATATTCTCAATAAAAAAGACAAGGAAATTAAGTCATCAGATTTTGCCTGCTGGGTTTACTCAGTATCTCAATGCCCTTGTATAAGTATCATAAGTACCTACCCAAATAAACCATATGTAAATGGAATTGATAAAAGGCGCAACCATGTTTTTTCGGACCATCCATCGACAGAGACATTCATCTGGCTCAGAACCCTATTACACCTCAGAGTCTGCCAATAGAGCCAGCTCACATAGCAGTCCAATGGTGGCAGTGGGACAAACCCTCCTCTGTGTCTGCAGGCCCATCTACTGAACAACTGGACTAAAGATAAAGAGACGTCTGCATTGTTGTGCTGGGTGGCTGGGTATGCTAGGTTTATGAAGGGGGGAAGGGGCAGGGTATGCTGGGTTTATGAAAGGGGAAGGGTAGCTGGTTATGCTGGGTTTCTGAAGGGGGAAGGGTGGCTAGGTATGCTGGGTTTGAAGGGTGGCTGGGTATGATGGGTTTATGAAGGGGGAAGGCTGGCTGGGTATGCTGGGTGGCTGGGTTTTAAGGGTGGCTGGGTATGCTAGGTTTATGAAGGGGGGAGGGGGGAGGGTATGCTGGGTTTATGAAAGGGGAAGGGTAGCTGGTTATGCTGGGTTTCTGAAGGGGGAAGGGTGGGTGGGTATGCTGGGTTTGAAGGGTGGCTGGGTATGCTGGGTGGCTGGTTTTGAAGAGTGGCTGGGTATACTGGGTTTATGAAGGGCGAAGGGTGGCTGTGTCTATAGGGTAAGGACATATGCAGACAAACACACACACACGTAGATACGCTCACACAGTGCAGATACTCTCACACGGTGTAGATACTCTCACACGGTGTAGATACTAGATACACAAACGCATATATATGTGGACCCACATACTGTTAAAACCTGAACAGCAGACGTTGCCCGGTGTAGAGTGTTCAGCTGCAGCCCAGATGTGCTGAGCAGGGCGGATGGACAAAACACACACACACAGTGAGGTAAACCTGGTAGAGGTTTAGGGAGTAAAGTCTAAACCTACAGCATGACCAACAGAGGAAAGAACGAGAGAAACAATATTAAGAGACTATAGTAGAAAAGAACAGCTGGAGGCAAAGGAAGACAGGGTGAGAGGAAGATAGGAACGAAGATAGACTAAGGGGGATGATAGCCAATGGAACCCATGCAGAAATCCAAACATATGGTTCAAATGATGAACCCTGTGCTATGAAACCCCCCCAAAACTAGAAGCTTCTGGAGTGGAGAGAGAGAACAATGACAAGGTGTGGTTGGATGTGGAGGAGCACTGATCCCACAGGAGCGTGTAACAACGGTAAGAAAACAACACACTGGGGTAATTTACTAAACAAAAACATCCTCACACGCTCGTTTAAAAACCCAATCCACAACTATAGAGAAAGGGATTTCTCTTCTGCCACCCTCCCCCTTCATGTGAACCACATTTACACTTCCAAACAAAGCCTTGCCTTCTTTCTCCCCACTGGGAAAACCTTCTCATCCATTGTGATGCTGAAGGTGCATCTGTCTACGTTTGATACTGTTTATTCATTCCCTGAAGGGTTCTGTCCTTCCCTAGCAACGTACTGTAGCTAGCAACAACAAGATGACTGGAGACAGCAGAAAAATCTGAACATTGTATTAATGTTCATGTAAAATGCAATTTTCAAATTTTTACAGGTATTTGTGATGACTGCCCACACAACATTATCTCAAAGTAGATAATTGGTTAATATTTGGTTGAGACATTGATCAATGAGATTACAACCTATTTTAACCCACTCAAGAAGTACATTTTATAGCAGAACCAAAAGGACCTGGATTGCAGATGAGATTACATTAAAATGACATGGTGCAAGTGATCAATGCGGTTCTTGATTCTGACAGATTATTACAGCAATCTCAACAGACCTGCGATGAACTATGCATGCTATCTTGAACTTGATGATTACATAAGAAGAAATGTGTAGTTACAGTAACCTCAAAATGTGGCCATGGGTGTGTTACTCATTTTAAGGTTAAATGATGCATTAGTTTGTATAGGTTTATTTACTGGATTACGAAGTAATATTGAATTGTGTTTGGTTGTAAACGCAACCAAATATCAACATTTGAAGGAGATGTATCTTCTGCTGGGATAGTTCCATCTGAGCCACTGAGTTAATCTGGCTTTAATTCCGGTTTGTCTACAAATAAAACATGTATATGTTGTATTCACTTCTCCATCTCAACTATCGTTGCAACATTCCGGGAACTTTCAATAAATACCCTGGTTTCCAGAAATCCCGGTTAGAGAATCCAAATTGCCTGCTTATTCCCTCCTGATTCTGGTAATCCTCCAACTGTGATTTCGGGAAAACCAGGGGAATTTATTGAAAGTTCCCGTAATTTTGCAACCCTAATCTTAATAAAAAATCTAAGTTAAAGAATAGGACTACATCAAATCAAACCTTAAATGCTCTTTTTAAATAAAGTTTCATTTGATTTAGTCCTGTTCTTTAACATAGATGTTTGGTTTTGGGGCGGCAGGGTAGCCTAGTGGTTAGAGCATTGGACTAGTAAATGTAAAGGTTGCAAGTTCAATTCCCCCGAGCTGACAAGGTACAACATCTGTTGTTCTGCCCATGAACAGGCAGTTAACCCACTGTTCCTAGGCCGTCATTGAAAATAAGAATTTGTTCTTAACTGACTTGCCTAGTAAAATAAAGGCCAAATATAAACATGATGGTCTAATAGATGTGAATCCAACATATCAATTATTATTTTGTCGACAAACTGGAATTAAAATCAACCAGAACTTGAAACCCTAGGCCAATTGTATTGTTTTTTATTTTACTAGGCAAGTCAGTTAAGAACAAATTCTTATTTTCAATGACAGCCTAGGAACAGTGGGTTAACTGCCTTGTTCAGGGGCAGAACGACAGATTTTTAACTTGTCAGCTCGGGGATTCAACCTTGCAACCTTCCGGTTACAAGTCCAATGCTCTAACCACTAGGCTACCTGCCGCCCCTATTGTCTATTGTTTAGTTTAATTCTGGGTTGAATTGAAACATTAGCTTTTGATGACTTTGCAAATGCTATTGGCCTTAAAAGCATCCTCGATGATATATGAAGGATAAGGTTTGGTCACATTTAATTTGCTCTGTTAAACCTATGCTTTGGAATGACTTCAACAGTGAATATATATATATATATATTTTTTGTCTCACCACAATCATTCTCACAACAGCACATTTGTAATAGTCAGTGACAAATATCATAGCTATGCAGGGCTGCTTAAATCCTTGGATGGTGACCAAACGGTAGATGTAGATCGATCAATTCTCCAGTAGGAGGTGCTGCCCAGCCTATAGTTTTTTTTCTGATTGTGGATATAACATTGAAGATCTGACATTGTTTTAAAGGTATGAATTCAACATATTTTATACAAGGTTTTCCTATGTTGAAATTTGTTTACCATGATATTATACAGTGGGGCAAAAAAGTATTTAGTCAGCCACCAATTGTGCAAGTTCTCTCACTTAAAAAGATGAGAGAGGCCTGTAATTTTCATCATAGGTACACTTCAACTATGACAGACAAAATGAGGAAAAAAATCCAGAAAATCACATTGTAGGATTTTGTATGAATTTATTAGCAAATTATGGTGGAAAATAAGTATTTGGTCACATACAAACAAGCAAGATTTCTGGCTCTCACAGACCTGTAACTTCTTCTTTAAGAGGCTCCTCTGTCCTCCACTTGTTACCTGTATTAATGGCACCTGTTTGAACTTGTTATCAGTATAAAAGACACCTGTCCACAACCTCAAACAGTCACACTCCAAACTCCACTATGGCCAAGACCAAAGAGCTGTCAAAGGACACCAGAAACAAAATTGTAGACCTGCACCAGGTTGGGAAGACTGAATCTGCAATAGGTAAGCAGCCACCCCATAGTTGAAGTGTACCTATGATGAAAATTACAGGCCTCTCTCATCTTTTTAAGTTGGAGAACTTGCACAATTGGTGGCTGACTAAATACTTTTTTCCCCCACTGTATGTAAATGTGATATTTACGTTTTTTTTATTCTATACATTTGCACAAATTATGGGGTATTGTGTGTAGACTGATGAGCATTTTTTTTTTATTTAATACATTTTAGAATGAGGCTGTAATGTAACGAAATGTGGAAAAGTCATGCACTGTTGATGGCCAAACATCTACACACAGACACATTTACGCACGCACATGAACACACACAAACATGGACGCAGCCACATCATGGAGACCAGTGCCTTGGTCCCGGATAACCTAAACACCTTCTACGCCCGCTTCGAGGAAACACAGTGCTGCTGAACCGGTCCACCCCGCTCACGAGGACTGTGAGCTCTTGTTCTCCGTGGCCGACCTGAGTAAAACATTTAAGCTTGTAAACCCTTGCAAGGTTGCCGGCCCAGATGGCATCCAAAGCTGCGTCCTCAGAGACCAGCAGACCACCTGGCTGTAGTGTTTTTTTCCCTATCCCATTTTGTTGTCCCCACTTGCTTCAAGTTTTGTTCCTGTACGCAAGATAGGTAGGCAACTACATCTCAGCTACGCTGACCCTCAACATGTCTGCATGCTCTGCCCCCTCCTGTACTCCCTGTTCACCCATAACTGTGTGGCCACGCACGTCTCCAACTCAATCATCAAGTTGGCAGACGACTCAACAGTAGTAGGCTAGATTACCAACAATGACGAGACTGCCTACAGGCAGGATTGTGAGGTCCCTGGCGGAGTGGTGCCAGGGAAATAACCTCTCCCTGAATGTCAAAAAAACTAAGGAGCTGATCATCTACTTCAGGAGACAGCAGACTGCACGCCCCCATCCACATTGACGGGGTCGCAGTGGAGAGGGTGAAAAGCTTCAAGTTCCTGACAACCTGAAATGTTCCATCCACACAGACAGTGTGGTGAAGAAGGTGCAACAGCACCTCTTCAACCTCAGGAGGCTGAATAAATTTGACTGCATCTCCTGAAACGGCACGGCTCTCCAGAGGGTGGTGTAGTCAGCCCAACGCAATGCCGGGGGCACACTGCCTGCCCTCCAGGACATCTACAGCACCTGGTGTCACAGGAAGGCCAAGAAGATCAACAAGGACCTCTGCACCTGAGTCCCGGCCTAGTATCTACAAAGCGGAGACAGTACAAGTACATCAAAGCTGGGACCGAGAGACTAAAAAACAGCTTCTATCTTCAGTAGCCGGCCTCCGCCCAGTACTCTGCTCTGAACTTTAGTCACTGTTACTAGCTGGCAACCACCCGATACTTTACCCTGAACCTTAGAGACTGCTGCCTTATGTACATAGTCATTGAACACTGATAATTTTAATAGTGTTTACATACTGTTTACCCACTTCATGTGTATATTCTGTATTCTAATAAAGGCTCATCCTATTTAACTAGTGCTGTACACACCTTTTCTATTCATATACTGTCCATAATTTGTGCGTATTCTTTTGTATTGTCAGGTATTGTAATTTTGGAGATAGGAACATAATAAGTTCGCTACACCTGTGATAACATCTGCAAAATATGTGTACACGACCAATATATAATATTTGAAACACACACACACACACACACACACACACACACACACACACACACAAAGGCATTTCCACCGCCATATCTCACACAAATTAACGTGTTTCTAACTCCATATCTCAAACATAAAGGCGTTTCCACCGCCTTATCTAGCACATAAAGCGTTTCCACCGCCATATCTCACACATAAAGACGTTTCCACCGCCATATCTAGTATATAAAGGTGTTTCCACCGCCATATCTCACACATATTAACGAGTTTCCACCTTCATATCTCACATATAAACGCGTTTCCAACGCCTTATCTAGCACATAAAGCGTTTCCACAGCCATATCTCACACATAAATACGTTTCCACCTCCATATCTAGCACATTAAGGCATTTCCACCGCCATATCTCACACAGGAAGACGTTTCCACCTCCATATCTAGCACATAAAGGCATTTCCAACGCCATATCTAGCACATAAAGGCGTGTCCACCGCCATATCTCACTCAAAAGGCGTTTCCAAAGCCATATCTAACACATTAAGGCGTTTCCACCGCCATATCCAGCACATAAAGGCGTTTCCACCGCCATGTCTCACACAAAAGGCGTTTCCACCACCATATCTCACACAAAAGGCATTTCCACCGCCATATCTAGCACTTTAAGGAGTTTCCACCACCATATCGAGAACATTAAGGCGTTTCCACCGCAATATCTCACTCAAAAGGCGTTTCCACCGCCATATCTCACACATAAAGGCAATTCCACCACCGTATCTCACACATAAAGGCGTTTCCACCACCATATCGCACTCAAAAAGCGTTTCCACTGCCATCTCTCACACATAAAGGCGTTTCCACCTCCATATCTCACTCAAAAGGCGTTTCCAAAACCATATCTCAACACATAAAGGCGTATCCACCACCAAATCTCACACATAAAGGTGTTTCCACCTCCATATCTCACTCAAAAGGCGTTTACACCGCCATATCTCACACATAAAGGCGTTTCCACCAACATATCTAGCACATAAAGGCGTTTCCACCGCCATATCTCACACATAAAGGCGTTTCCACTGCCATATCTCACACATAAAGGCATTTCCACCACCATAGCTCACTCAAAAGACGTTTCCCCCACCATGTCTCACACACAAAGGCGTATCCTCCACCATATCTCACACATAAAGGCATTTCCACCGCCATGTCTCACACACAAAGGCGTTTCCACCGCCATATCTAGCACATAAAGTCGTTTCCACCACCATATCTAGCACACAAAGGCGTATCCTCCGCCATATCTCACACATAAAGGCGTTTCCACCACCATATCTCACACATAAAGGCGTTTCCACCACCATATCTCACTCAAAAGGCATTTCCACCGCCATATCTAGCACATAAAGGCTTTTCCACCAACATATCTAGCACATTAAGGCGTTTCCACCGCCATATCTTACACATAAAGACGTTTCCAACGCCAAATTTCTCACATAAAGGCGTTTCCACCGCCTTATCTTACACATAAAGGCGTTTCCACCACCATATCTCACACATAAAGGCGTTTCCATCACCATATCTCACACATAAAGGCGTTCCCATCACCATATCTCACACATAAAGGCGTGTCCACCACCATATCTCACTCAAAAGGGGTTTCCACCGCCATATCTAGCACATTAAGGTGTTTCCACCGCCATATCTCACTCAAAAGGGGTTTCCAACGCCATATCTCACACATAAAGGCGTTTCCACCGCCATGTCTCACACACAAAGGCACTTCCACCGCCATATCTAGCACATAAAGGCGTTTCAACAACCATATCTAGCACATGAAGGCGTTTCCACCGCCATATCTCACACATAAAGTCGTTTCCACCGCCATATCTCACACATAAAGGCGTTTCCATCACCATATCTCACACATTAAGGCGTTTCCATCACCATATCTCACACATAAAGGCGTTTCCACCACCATATCTCACTCAAAAGGCATTTCCACCGCCAAATCCAGCACATAAAGGCGTTTCCACCGCCATGTCTCACTCAAAAGGCGTTTCCACCGCCATATCTCACTCAAAAGGGGTTTCCAACGCCATATCTCACACATAAAGAAGTTTCCACCGCCATGTCTCACAAACAAAGGCGTTTCCACCACCATATCTAGCACATAAAGGCGTTTCCACCACCATATCTAGCACATTAAGGCGTTTCCACCGCCATATCTCACTCAAAAGGGGTTTCCACCGCCATATCTCACACATAAAGAAGTTTCCACCGCCATGTCTCACAAACAAAGGCGTTTCCACCACCATATCTAGCACATAAAGGCGTTTACACCACCATATCTAGCACATAAAGGCGTTTCCACCGCCATATCTCACACATAAAGTCGTTTCCCCCGACATATCTCACACATAAAGGCGTTTCCATCACCATATCTCACACATTAAGGCGTTTCCATCACCATATCTCACACATAAAGACGTTTCCACCAACATATCTCACTCAAAAGGCATTTCCACCACCATATCTAGCACATAAAGGCTTTTCCACCACCATATCTAGCACATTAAGGTGTTTCCACCGCCATATCTCACTCAAAAGGGGTTTCCAACGCCATATCTCACACATAAAGGCGTTTCCACCGCCATGTCTCACACACAAAGGCACTTCCACCGCCATATCTAGCACATAAAGGCGTTTCAACAACCATATCTAGCACATGAAGGCGTTTCCACCGCCATATCTCACACATAAAGTCGTTTCCACCGCCATATCTCACACATAAAGGCGTTTCCATCACCATATCTCACACATTAAGGCGTTTCCATCACCATATCTCACACATAATGGCGTTTCCACCACCATATCTCACTCAAAAGGCATTTCCACCGCCAAATCCAGCACATAAAGGCGTTTCCACCGCCATGTCTCACTCAAAAGGCGTTTCCACCGCCATATCTCACTCAAAAGGCAATTCCACCACCATATCTAGCACTTTAAGGAGTTTCCACCACCATATCTAGCATATTAAGGCGTTTTCTACGCCATATCTCACTCAAAAGGCGTTTCCACCCCCATATCTCACACATAAAGGCGTTTCCACCGCCATATCTCACACATAAAGGCAATTCCACCACCGTATCTCACACATAAAGGCGTTTCCACCACCATATCGCACTCAAAAAGCGTTTCCACTGCCATACCTCACACATAAAGGCGTTTCCACCTCCATATCTCACTCAAAAAGCATTTCCACCCCCATATCTCAACACATAAAGGCGTATCCATCACCTTATCTCACACATAAAGTTGTTTCCACCTCCATATCTCACTCAAAAGGCGTTTCCACCGCCATATCTCACACATAAAGGCGTTTCCACCACCATTTCTAGCACATAAAGGCGTTTCCACCGCCATATCTCACACATAAAGGCGTTTCCACCACCATAGCTCACTCAAAAGGCTTTTCCCCCACCATGTCTCACACACAAAGGCGTATCCTCCACCATATCTCACACATAAAGGCGTTTCCACCGCAATGTCTCACACACAAAGGCGTTTCCACCGCCATATCTTACACATATAGACGTTTCCAACGCCATATTTCACACATAAAGGCGTTTCCACCGCCATGTCTCACACACAAAGGCATTTCCACCGCCATATCTAGCACAAAAAGGCGTTTCCACCACCATATCGCACTCAAAAAGCGTTTCCACTGCCATATCTCACACATAAAGGCGTTTCCACCTCCATATCTCACTCAAAAGGCGTTTCCACCCCCATATCTCAACACATAAAGGCGTATCCACCACCATATCTCACACATAAAGGTGTTTCCACCTCCATATCTCACTCAAAAGGCGTTTCCACCGCCATATCTCACACATAAAGGCGTTTCCACCAACATATCTAGCACATAAAGTCGTTTCCACCACCATATCTAGCACACAAAGGCGTATCCTCTGCCATATCTCACACATAAAGGCGTTTCCACCACCATATCTCACACATAAAGGCGTTTCCACCACCATATCTCACTCAAAAGACATTTCCACCGCCATATCTAGCACATAAAGGCTTTTCCACCAACATATCTAGCACATTAAGGCGTTTCCACCGCCATATCTTACACATAAAGACGTTTCCAACGCCATATTTCTCACATAAAGGCGTTTCCACCGCCTTATCTCACACATAAAGGCGTTTCCACCACCATATCTCACACATAAAGGCGTTTCCATCACCATATCTCACACATAAAGGCGTTTCCATCACCATATCTCACACATAAAGGCGTTTCCACCACCATATCTCACTCAAAAGGGGTTTCCACCGCCATATCTCACACATAAAGGCGTTTCCACCGCCATGTCTCACACACAAAGGCGTTTCCACCACCATATCGCACTCAAAAAGCGTTTCCACTGCCATATCTCACACATAAAGGCGTTTCCACCTCCATATCTCACTCAAAAGGCGTTTCCACCCCCATATCTCAACACATAAAGGCGTATCCACCACCATATCTAGACAAAAAAGGCGTTTCCACCGCCATATCTCACACATAAAGGCATTTCCACCACCATAGCTCAATCAAAAGGCGTTTCCCCCACCATGTCTCACACACAAAGGCGTATCCTCCACCATATGTCACACATAAAGGAGGTTCCACCGCAATGTCTCACACACAAAGGCGTTTCCACCGCCATATCTTACACATATAGACATTTCCACCGCCATATCTCACTCAAAAGGCGTTTCCAAAGCCATATCTAACACATTAAGGCGTTTCCACCGCCATATCCAGCACATAAAGGCGTTTCCACCGCCATGTCTCACTCAAAAGGCGTTTCCACCGCCATATCTCACTCAAAAGGCATTTCCACCGCCATATCTAGCATATTAAGGCGTTTCCTACGCCATATCTGTCAACGTTTGGCCGGGTGGTTTCTGGGTTTTGACCACTAGAGGCTCCCATTGTGTCCTTTTTGTCTGATCCTTTCTTTTCTTTTCCCCTTGTTTCTAGTTATTAATTGCACCTGTGCCTCGTTTCTCCTGTATGTATTTAAACCCTTAGTTTCCCTTAGTTCTTTGCTCTGTGTTTGTATGTCAGCACCCTGCCTCAGTGAAGCTGTGTATGTTCTTTGCTCCAGTTGGACTCCCTTGTGGAACTTTGTTTTTGGGTATCGTTTTCCTTGGATTATTCTTTTGAGACTACCTTTTTGTGAACATTGTTTTGGGTATTGTTATTTTTTGGATCTCTCCTTTGAGACTTTTCCTGGATGTTCCTCCTTTCTATGTGGATTTACCTTTTGTCTTGGTGGACTATTTTTGGCCTGAAGTTCTTTCAGTTTTTGTCTTTATTAAAATACACCATCTCTGTTACGGCTGTGTCTGCCTCATCTTCTGGGTTCTGCCAACTACCTGTGGCTCAGTTCGATAGGTGACTGGTTCTCACACCGGAGACCTGAGTTCACGACCTGGTCCTGACAGAAACACAGAGCCAAGAACATGAACCCAGAGGCAGCCAGTACCCAGGAGCTTTTTGCCACGCTGTCCCACCATGAGGGGACTGTCCAACGCCATGAAGCTGCTCTGGTTCAGCAAGAGGCCCTGATGGTTAGACATTCTCAACTCCTGTCAGAAATGCTGTCTTCCATAAGGCAGATATCTGATCGACTTCCTCCGACACCCGCTTCGGCCCAGTACCTCAGATCCCAGTGCCTGTAGTAGTTAACCCCTGGCGGAACCTCGCCTCCCGCCTCCCCAACGATTCTCAGGTGATCCGAGTGCTTGTAGGGTTTTTAACCCAGTGTTCTCTCTCCTTCGAGCTACAACCCTCGTCATTCCCCACCGACCGGTCCAAGGTCGCATACATCATCACCCTGCTGTCAGAAAAAGCCCTGGCCTGGGCCACGGCTGTGTGGGATGCCCAGAGTTCCTGCTGTGCCAGTTACTCCGCTTTTACTGAAGAGTTCAAGCGAGTGTTCCAAGATCCCACCAGCGGACCTGATTCAGCCAAACAGCTGCTGACTCTCCGCCAAGGCGGCGCAGCGTGACGGACTATGCCATTCAGTTCCGCACAGTGGCAGCAGCGAGTGGCTGGAACGACGAGGCGCTCACGGTGTGCTTTCTGAAGGGTCTCTCCGACGCTATCCAAGATGAACTGGCTACGCTGAACCACCGGACAATCTCGAGTCCCTGATCAAGTTGGCCTCGCGCATAGACCAGCGCCTGAGAGAGCGAGAACTCAACCGTAGACCCCGCTCTAGCTCCTATCGGTCCCAGCTCCGAGTCTCCACCGTTATCCCCACTGGTTCCCCGGAACCCATGCAGATCGGACGCATCTCCCAGGCTGAAAGGGACCGCCGGATGAGGGAGCGATGCTGTCTATATTGCGTAAACCGGGCCATTTCCGCTCTGCGTGTCCGGGCTCCAGGGAAACGCCACGGTCCCGTGCAGACCTGGGGGACTGTAACGGGAAACATAACATCCTTCCCTCCATCCAACTCCCGTCTGCTCATTCCAGTCACCCTTTCCTGGGATAATCACAAGCTACCCCTTCAAGCCTTGATAGACTCTGGAGCCGCAGGCAACTTTATGGACGGCACCTGGGCTAAGGAGAATGGCGTCCCCTCTGAACCTCTCACTGACCCCATGAGGGTTACTACATTGGATGGAAGCCCTCTGGGACCTGGACTTGTCAACCGCATCACTGCCCCCTTACGACTATCAGTTTCCCAACACCAGGAAGTTATAAACTTTCATCTGATCCCTGTTCCGAGTTCCCTCTCGTCCTTGGCTACCCCTGGCTGCACAGCCATAACCCTCTCATCGACTGGTCCGTGGGCACTGTCAAGCAGTGGGGTCCTACGTGCCAAGCCACTTGCATCTTCCCGAGTTCCCGAGGTCTCCTCCCAGTCTCTAGAACCCATCGACCTGTCCCGAGTTCCCGAGTGTTACCATGACCTCAAGCCGGTATTCAGCAAACAGAGGGCCACCACACTACCACCCCATAGACCTTACGATTGCCCCATCAACCTGTTTCCAGGCACCTGCCCCCCCAGAGGTTGGATCTTTTCCCTATCTCCTCCCGAACGAGCTGCTATGGACACCTACATCAAGGGCGCACTGGCAGCAGGCCTCATTCGTCCGTCCAGCTGCGCCCAGAGCAGGGTTTTTCTTTGTGGCCAAAAAGGCGGGGTTTACGTCCATGCATCGACTACCGGGGTCTCAACGCCATAACAGTCCGCAACCGCTACCCCCTACCCCTTATGGCCACAGCTTTTGAGTTGCTTCAAGAAGCAGCCGTATTCACCAAGCTGGATCTGCGGAACGCATACCATCTGGTCGCGGATCAAACACGGTGACGAGTGGAAGACCGCGTTCAACACGCCTACTGGTCACTATGAATACCTGGTGATGCCCTTCGGTCTGACCAACGCCCCGGCTGTGTTCCAAGCGCTCATAAATGATGTGCTCAGGGATATGCTTAACATCTTCGTGTTCGTTTACCTAGATGACATCCTCATCTTTTCGAGCTCCCTTCAAGAACACACCAAACATGTTAGACAAGTACTCCAACGTCTCCTAGACAGCCATTTGCGTTAAGCCGGAAAAGTGCGAATTCCATGCCTCCCGAATACAATTCCTGGGATTTGTAGTGGAACCCGGTCGTATCCAAATGGACTCCAGGAAGATAGAAGCGGTAGCGGACTGGCCCACTCCTAAGTCCGTGAAGGAAGTTCAGCGTTTCTTGGGCTTCACGAACTTTACCGCAAGTTCATCAGGAACTTCAGCTCGGTGGCAGCTCCTCTCTCAGCGTTAACCAAGGGTGGCAACGCAAGGTTTCTGTGGGGAAAAGAGGCTGAGACGGCCTTCCAAGGACTTAAGCAGCGCATCCTCTCTGCTCCCATCCTGACACTACCTACAGTGGAGGAACCGTTTGTGGTGGAGGTAGACGCCTCAGAGGTTGGTGTTGGGGCTGTTCTGTCTCAGAGGGTGAAGACCAGAAGCTCCACCCTTGCGCCTTCTTCTCCCACCGGCTTACCCGGCCGAGAGGAATTACGATGTGGGGGATCGTGAACTCCTAGCGGTTAAGATGGCATTGGAGGAGTGGAGACACTGGCTCGAGGGGCTCGTCAACCGTTTCAAGTGCTTACAGACCACAAAAATCTGGAGTTTATTCAGCAGGCGAGCGGTTGAACTCCAGACAAGCTCGATGGTCTCTCTTTTTCAATCGGTTTCAGTTTATCCTCACCTATCGGCCGGGTCGAAGAATCTCAAGCCAGACGCGTTGTCTCGAGTCTACGCCCCTGCCGTTAGAGAAGATACTGACATGCCTGTTCTTCCTACCGCTAAGATCGTGGCCCGATCTCGTGGCAAGTGGAGGACACCGTGAGACGAGCCCAAGCTACCGAACCGGGTCCGATAGGAGGGCCTGCCAATCGGTTGTTTGTCCCCAAGGCAGCGAGGTCCCAGGTTCTTCTGTGGGGACACTCTTCTCGCCTCACCTGTCATCCGGGAGTAGGTCGCACCTTGGAGTTTATCCAGCGCAAGTTCTGGTGGCCCACCATAAAAGAAGATGTCGACACCTTCGTCAAGGCCTGTCCGTGTGCTGCCAGGGTAAATCCTCTCACCTCCGCCCTCAAGGACTCCTGCACCCTTTATCTATCCCCCACCGACCCTGGTCCCATATCTCGTTGGACTTCATTACTGGCCTCCCTCCGTCCCTTGGTAATACGACCATCCTAGTCATCATCGACCGGTTCTCTAAAGCGGCCAGGTTCGTCCCCTGACTAAGTTACCTTCGGCTAAGGAGACGGCTGAGCTGGTAATCAACCATGTGTTCAGAGTCTTCGGCATCCCTCAGGATATGGTTTCCGACAGAGGCCCCCAGTTCGCCTCGAAGTTTTGGAAGGCCTTCTGCCAGCTCATAGGGTCTACTGCCAGCCTATCTTCAGGGTACCACCCGGAGTCCAACGGCCAAACTGAAAGAATGAATCAGGAGCTGGAAACTGCCCTCAGGTGTATGGCCTCCAACCATCCGTCTACATGGTCATCGTTCATCGTTTGGGCTGAGTACGCGCACAACACCTTGCGCTCCTCCTCCACTGGTATGTCCCCACGAGTGTCAGTTTGGCTATGCCCCCCCTTTGTTCCCTGACCAGGAGGCTGAAGTCGGAGTGCCTTCGGCCCTGAGGTTCGTTAGACGCTGTCGGCTTACGTGGAAGAAGGCCCGTCTCAATCTTCTGCGTTCCTCACAGCGGTACCAACGACAGGCCAACAGACGTCGCCGTCTCGGCCCCAACCTGCGCCCCGGCCAGAGAGTCTGGCTCTCCACCAGAGACTTACCGCTACGGGTGGAGTCTCGCAAGCTGTCCCAGAGATACATCGGCCCCTTTAAAGTTGCCAGGAGAGTCAACCCAGTCACGTATCGCCTGCTTTTACCCAGATCTCTTAAGATTAATCCCACATTTCACGCGTTTCCTTATTAAAACCTGTTGTTTTCTCCCTTTGTCCCGGCAGGCAGATCCCCCTCCGCCCGTGTCATCGGGCGGTCAGCCGGCTTATACCGTCCACCGGATACTGGACTCCGCCGGTGCAGCGGTCCTGGCAGTATCTGGTGGATTGGGAAGGCTACGGTCCCGAAGAGCGCTCCTGGGTTCCTGCCAGAGACATACTGGACCCTGACCTCATTCGTCAGTTTAGGGTTCTCCACCCTGAGAAAGCTGGTAGGAACGTCAGGAGCCGTTCCTAGGGGGGGGATTCTGTCAACGTTTGGCCGGGTGGTTTCTGGGTTTTGACCACTAGAGGCTCCCATTGTGTCCTTTTTGTCTGATCCTTTCTTTTCTTTTCCCCTTGTTTCTAGTTATTAATTGCACCTGTGCCTCGTTTCTCCTGTATGTATTTAAACCCTTAGTTTCCCTTAGTTCTTTGCTCTGTGTTTGTATGTCAGCACCCTGCCTCAGTGAAGCTGTGTATGTTCTTTGCTCCAGTTGGACTCCCTTGTGGAACTTTGTTTTTGGGTATCGTTTTTCCTTGGATTATTCTTTTGAGACTACCTTTTTGTGAACATTGTTTTGGGTATTGTTATTTTTTGGATCTCTCCTTTGAGACTTTTCCTGGATGTTCCTCCTTTCTATGTGGATTTACCTTTTGTCTTGGTGGACTATTTTTGGCCTGAAGTTCTTTCAGTTTTTTGTCTTTATTAAAATACACCATCTCTGTTACGGCTGTGTCTGCCTCATCTTCTGGGTTCTGCCAACTACCTGTGGCTCAGTTCGATAGGTGACTGGTTCTCACACCGGAGACCTGAGTTCACGACCTGGTCCTGACAATATCTCACTCAAAAGGCGTTACCACCGCCATATCTCACACATAAAGGCGTTTCCACCGCCATATCTCACACATAAAGGCAATTCCACCACCGTATCTCACACATAAAGGCATTTCCACCACCATATCGCACTCAAAAAGCGTTTCCACTGCCATACCTCACACATAAAGGCGTTTCCACCTCCATATCTCACTCAAAAAGCATTTCCACCCCCATATCTCAACACATAAAGGCGTATCCATCACCTTATCTCACACATAAAGTTGTTTCCACCTCCATATCTCACTCAAAAGGCGTTTCCACCGCCATATCTCACACATAAAGGCGTTTCCACCACCATTTCTAGCACATAAAGGCGTTTCCACCGCCATATCTCACACATAAAGGCGTTTCCACCACCATAGCTCACTCAAAAGGCTTTTCCCCCACCATGTCTCATACACAAAGGCGTATCCTCCACCATATCTCACACATAAAGGCGTTTCCACCGCAATGTCTCACACACAAAGGCATTTCCACCGCCATATCTAGCACAAAAAGGCGTTTCCACCACCATATCGCACTCAAAAAGCGTTTCCACTGCCATATCTCACACATAAAGGCGTTTCCACCTCCATATCTCACTCAAAAGGCGTTTCCACCCCCATATCTCAACACATAAAGGCGTATCCACCACCATATCTCACACATAAAGGTGTTTCCACCTCCATATCTCACTCAAAAGGCGTTTCCACCGCCATATCTCACACATAAAGGCGTTTCCACCAACATATCTAGCACATAAAGTCGTTTCCACCACCATATCTAGCACACAAAGGCGTATCCTCTGCCATATCTCACACATAAAGGCGTTTCCACCACCATATCTCACACATAAAGGCGTTTCCACCACCATATCTCACTCAAAAGACATTTCCACCGCCATATCTAGCACATAAAGGCTTTTCCACCAACATATCTAGCACATTAAGGCGTTTCCACCGCCATATCTTACACATAAAGACGTTTCCAACGCCATATTTCTCACATAAAGGCGTTTCCACCGCCTTATCTCACACATAAAGGCGTTTCCACCACCATATCTCACACATAAAGGCGTTTCCATCACCATATCTCACACATAAAGGCGTTTCCATCACCATATCTCACACATAAAGGCGTTTCCACCACCATATCTCACTCAAGGGGTTTCCACCGCCATATCTCACACATAAAGGCGTTTCCACCGCCATGTCTCACACACAAAGGCGTTTCCACCACCATATCGCACTCAAAAAGCGTTTCCACTGCCATATCTCACACATAAAGGCGTTTCCACCTCCATATCTCACTCAAAAGGCGTTTCCACCCCCATATCTCAACACATAAAGGCGTATCCACCACCATATCTAGACAAAAAAGGCGTTTCCACCGCCATATCTCACACATAAAGGCATTTCCACCACCATAGCTCAATCAAGGCGTTTCCCCACCATGTCTCACACACAAAGGCGTATCCTCCACCATATGTCACACATAAAGGAGGTTCCACCGCAATGTCTCACACACAAAGGCGTTTCCACCGCCATATCTTACACATATAGACATTTCCACCGCCATATCTCACTCAAAAGGCGTTTCCAAAGCCATATCTAACACATTAAGGCGTTTCCACCGCCATATCCAGCACATAAAGGCGTTTCCACCGCCATGTCTCACTCAAAAGGCGTTTCCACCGCCATATCTCACTCAAAAGGCATTTCCACCGCCATATCTAGCATATTAAGGCGTTTCCTACGCCATATCTCACTCAAAAGGCGTTACCACCGCCATATCTCACACATAAAGGCGTTTCCACCGCCATATCTCACACATAAAGGCAATTCCACCACCGTATCTCACACATAAAGGCATTTCCACCACCATATCGCACTCAAAAAGCGTTTCCACTGCCATATCTCACACACAAAGGCGTTTCCACCGCCATATCTAGCACATAAAGTCGTTTCCACCACCATATCTAGCACACAAAGGCGTATCCTCTGCCATATCTCACACATAAAGGTGTTTCCACCGCCATGTCTCACACATAAAGGCGTTTCCACCACCATATCTCACACATAGTCGTTTCCACCGCCATATCTCACACATAAAGGCGTTTCCACTACCATATCTAGCACATTAAGGCGTTTCCAACGCCATATCTCACACATAAAGGTGTTTCCACCACCATGTCTCACACATAAAGGCGTTTCCACCACCATATCTCACACATAAAGGCGTTTCCAACGCCATATCTCACACATAAAGGCGTTTCCACCACCATATCTCACTCAAAAGGCATTTCCACCGCCATATGTAGCACATAAAGGCTTTTCCACCAACATATCTAGCACATTAAGGCGTTTCCACCGCCATATCTTACACATAAAGACGTTTCCAACGCCAAATTTCTCACATAAAGACGTTTCCACCGCCATATCTTACACATAAAGGCGTTTCCACAGCCATAACTCACACATAAAGGCGTTTCCACCACCATATCTCACTCAAAAGGGGTTTCCACCGCCATATCTCACACATAAAGGCGTTTCCACCGCCATGTCTCACACACAAAGGCGTTTCCACCGCCATATCTAGCACATAAAGTCGTTTCCACCACCATATCTAGCACACAAAGGCGTATCCTCCGCCATATCTCACACATAAAGGCGTTTCCACCGCCATGTCTCACACATAAAGGCGTTTCCACCACCAAATCTCACACATAAAGTCGTTTCCACCGCCATATCTCACACATAAAGGCGTTTCCACTACCATATCTAGCACATTAAGGCGTTTCCACCGCCATATCTTACACATAAAGACGTTTCCAACGCAATTTTTCTCACATAAAGGCGTTTCCACCGCCTTATCTCACACATAAAGGCATTTACACCACCATATCTCACACATAAAGGCGTTTCCTTCACCATATCTCACACATAAAGGCGTTTCCATCACCATATCTCACACATAAAGGCGTTTCCACCACCATATCTCACTCAAAAGGGGTTTCCACCGCCATATCTCACACATAAAGGCATTTCCACCACCATAGCTCACTCAAAAGGCGTTTCCCCCACCATGTCTCACACACAAAGGCGTTTCCCCCACCATATCTCACACATAAAGGCGTTTCCACCGCCATGTCTCACACACAAAGGCGTTTCCACCACCATATCTAGCACATAAAGGCGTTTCCACCACCATATCTAGCACATAAAGGCGTTTCCACCGCCATATCTCAACAAATAAAGGCGTATCCACCACCATATCTAACACATAAAGGCGTTTCCATCACCATATCTCACACATAAAGGCGTTTCCACCACCATATCTCACTCAAAAGGGGTTTCCACCGCCATATCTCACACATAAAGACGTTTCCACCGCCATGTCTCACACACAAAGGCATTTCCACTGCCATATCTAGCACACATAAACGCGTATCCACCGCCATATCTCACACATAAAGGCGTTTCCACCGCCATTTCTCACACATAAAGGCGTTTCCAACGCCATATCTAACACATAAAGGCGTTTCCACCAACATAGCTCACTAAAAAGAAATTTCCTCCGCCATATCTAGCACACAAAGGCGTATCCACAGCCATATCTCACACATAAAGGCGTTTCTACCGCCATATCTAGCACATAAAGGCGTTTCCAACGCCATATCTCACACATAAAGGCAATTCCACCGCCATATCTCACACATAAAGACGTTTCCACCGCCATATCTCACACATAAAGGCGATTCCACCGCCATATCTCACACATAAAGGCGTTTCCACTGCCATATCTCACACATAAAGGCGTTTCCAACGCCATATCTCACACATAAAGGCGTTTCCACCGACATATCTTACACATAAAGGCGTTTCCGCCGCCATATGTAGCATATAAAGGCGTTTCCACCTCCATATCACACACAAATTAACGCGTTTCCACCTCCATATCTCACTCAAAAGGCGTTTCCACCGCCATATCTAGCACATTAAGGCGTTTCCACCAACATAGCTCACTCAAAAGAAATTTCCACCCCCATATCTAGCACACAAAGGCGTATCCACCTCCATATCTCACACAAATTAACTCGTTTCCACTACCATGTCTCACTCAAAAGGCGTTTCCACTACCATATCTTACTCAAAAGGCGTTTCCACCGCCTTATCTAGCACATAAAGCATTTCCACCGCCATTTCTCACACATAAACACGTGTCCTCCTCCATATCTCACTCAAAAGGCGTTTCCATCTCCATATCTAGCACATTAAGGCGTTTCCACCGCCATATCAAGCACATAAAGGCGTTTCCACCACCATTTCTTACTCAAAAGGGGTTTCCACCGCCATATCTCGCACAGAAAGGCGTATCCACCACCATATCTCGCACATAAAGGCATTTCCACCAACATATCTCACACATAAATACGTTTCCACTACCATATCTAGCATATAAAAGGCATTTCCACCGCCATATCTCACACAAATTAACGCTTTTCCAACTCCATATCTCACACATAAAGGCGTTTCCACCGCCATATCTAGCACATAAAGGCATTTCCACCGCCATATCTAGCACATAAGAGCGTTTCCACCTCCATATCTCACTCAAAAGGCGTTTCCACCACCATATCTCACTCAAAAGGCATTTCCACTGCCATATATAGAACACAAAGGCGTATCCACCGCCATATCTCACACATAAAGGCATTTCCACCGCCTTACCTAGCATATAAAGCGTTTCCACCGCCATATCTCACACATAAAGACGTTTCCACTTCCATATCTAGCACATAAATGCGTTTCCAACGCCATATCTCACTCAAAAGTCATTTCCACCGCCATATCTAGCACATAAAGACGTTTCCACCGCCATATCTCACACATAAAAGCGTTTTCAACGCCATATCTCGCACATAAAGGCGTATCCACCACCATATCTCACACATAAAGGCGTTCCACCGCCATATCTAGCACATAAAGACGTTTCCACCGCCATATCTCACACGTAAACGCGTTTCCACCTCCATATCTCACACAAATTAACGCGTTTCCACCTCCATATCTCACTCAAAAGGCATTTCCACCGCCTTATCTAGCACATAAAGCGTTTCCACCGCCATATCTCACACATAAAGACTTTTCCACTTCCATATCTAGCACATAAAGGAGTTTCCAAAGCCATATCAAGCACATAAAGGCGTTTCCAAAGCCATATCTCACTCAAAATACGTTTCCACCGCCTTATCTAGCACATAAAGCATTTCCACCGCCATTTCTCACACATAAAAATGTTTCCTCCTCCATTCCTCACACATAAAAATGTTTCCTCTTCCATTTCTAGCACATAAAGGCGTTTCCAACACCATATCTAGCACATAAAGGCGTTTCCACCGCCATATCAAGCACATAAAGGCGTTTCCACCACCATATCTCACTCAAAAGGCGTTTCCACCGCCATATCTCGCACATAAAGGCGTATCCACCACCATATCTCACACAAATTAAAACGTTTCCACCTCCTAATCTCACACATAAAGGCGTTACCCCCGCCATATCTAGCACATTAAGGCGATTCCACTGCCATATCTAGCACATAAGAGCGTTTCCACCACCATATCTCACTCAAAAGGCGTTTCCACCGCCATATCTCACCCAAAAGGCGTTGCCACTGCCATATCTCACTCAAAAGGCGTTCCACCGCCATATCTAGCACATTAAGGCGTTATCACCGCCATATCAAGCACAAAGGCGTTTCCACTACCATGTCTCACTCAAAAGGCGTTTCCACCGCCATATCTCACTCAAAAGGCGTTGCCACTGCCATATCTCACTCAAAAGGCGTTCCACCGCCATATCTAGCACATTAAGGCGTTATCACCGCCATATCAAGCACAAAGGCGTTTCCACTACCATATCTCACTCAAAAGGGGTTTCCACCGCCATATCTCGCACATAAAGGCGTATCCACCACCATATCTCACACATAAAGGCGTTCCAACGCCATATCTAGCACATAGACATTTCCACCGCCATATCTCACACAAATTAACGCGTTTCCACCTCCTAATCTCACACATAAAGGCGTTTCCACCGCCATATCTAGCACATTAAGGCAATTCCACCGCCATATCTAGCACATAAGAGCGTTTCCACCTCCATTTCTCACTCAAAAGGCGTTTCCACCACCATAACTCACTCAAAAGGCGTTTCCACCGCCATATCTAGCACATAAAGGCGTTTCCACCACCATATCTAGCACATAAAGGCGTTTCCACCTCCATATCTCACACATAAAGGCGTTTCCAACGCCATATCTAACACATAAAGACGTTTCCACCACCATAGCTCACTCAAAAGGCATTTCCACTGCCATATATAGCACACAAAGGCGTATCCACTGCCATATCTCACACATAAAGGCGTTTCCACCGCCATATCTCACACATAAAGGCGTTTCCAACGCCATATCTAACACATAAAGGCGTTTCCACCAACATAGCTCACTCAAAAGAAATTTCCACCGCCATATCTAGCAGACAAAGGCGTATCCACCGCCATATCTCACACATAAAGTCGTTTCTACCAGCCATGTCTCACACATAAAGGCGATTCCACCGCCATATCTCACACATTAAGGCGTTTCCACCGCCATATCTCACACATAAAGGCGTTTCCAATGCCAAATCTCACACATAAAGGCGTTTCCGCCGCCATATCTAGCACATTAAGGCGATTCCACCGCCATATCTAGCACATAAGAGCGTTTCCACCACCATATTTCACTCAAAAGGCGTTGCCACTGCAATATCTCACTCAAAAGGCGTTCCACCGCCATATCTAGCACATTAAGGCGTTATCACCGCCATATCAAGCACAAAGGCGTTTCCACTACCATGTCTCACTCAAAAGGGGTTTCCACCACCATATCTCACTCAAAAGGGGTTTCCACCGCCATATCTCGCACATAAAGGCGTATCCACCACCATATCTCACACATAAAGGCGTTCCACCGCCATATCTAGCACATAGACATTTCCACCGCCATATCTCACACAAATTAACGCGTTTCCACCTCCTAATCTCACACATAAAGGCGTTTCCACCGCCATATCTAGCACATTAAGGCAATTCCACCGCCATATCTAGCACATAAGAGCGTTTCCACCTCCATTTCTCACTCAAAAGGCGTTTCCACCACCATAACTCACTCAAAAGGCGTTTCCACCGCCATATCTAGCACATAAAGGCGTTTCCACCACCATATCTAGCACATAAAGGCGTTTCCACCTCCATATCTCACACATAAAGGCGTTTCCAACGCCATATCTAACACATAAAGGCGTTTCCACCAACATAGCTCACCCAAAATAAATTTCCACCGCCATATCTAGCAGACAAAGGCGTATCCACCGCCATATCTCACACATAAAGTCGTTTCTACCAGCCATATCTCACACATAAAGGCGTTTCCAATGCCAAATCTCACACATAAAGGCGTTTCCGCCGCCATATGTAGCATATAAAGGCGTTTCCACCTCCATATCTCACACAAATTAACGCGTTTCCACCTCCATATCTCACTCAAAAGGCATTTCCACCGCCTTATCTAGCACATAAAGCGTTTCCACCGCCATATCTCACACATAAAGACGTTTCCACTTCCATATCTAGCACATAAAGGCGTTTTCACCGCCATATCTCACTCAAAAGTCATTTCCACCGTCATATCTAGCACATAAAGACGTTTCCACCGCCGTATCTCACACATAAAAGCGTTTCCAACGCCATATCTCACACATAAAGGCGTATCCACCACCATATCTCACACATAAAGACGTTTCCACTTCCATATCTAGCACATAAAGGCGTTTCCAAAGCCATATCAAGCACATAAAGGTGTTTCCCCCGCCATATCTCACTCAAAAGGCATTTCCACCGCCTTATCTAGCACATAAAGCATTTCCACCGCCATTTCTCACACATAAAAATGTTTCCTCCTCCATTTCTAGCACATAAAGGCGTTTCCCCCGCCATATCTCACTCAAAAGGCATTTCACCCGCCATATCTCACTCAAAAGGCATTTCCACCGCCTTATCTAACACATAAAGCATTTCCATCGCCATTTCCCACACATAAAAATGTTTCCTCCTCCATTTCTCACATATAAAAATGTTTCCTCCTCCATTTCTAGCACATAAAGGCGTTTCCCCCGCCATATCTCACTCAAAAGGCATTTCCCCCGACATATCTCACTCACAAGGCATTTCCACCGCCTTATCTAACACATAAAGCATTTCCATCGCCATTTCTCACACATAAAAATGTTTCCTCCTCCATTTCTCACTTATAAAAATGTTTCCTCCTCCATATCTAGCACATAAAGACGTTTCCACCGCCATATCAAGCACATAAAGGCGTTTCCACCACCATATCTCACTCAAAAGGCGTTTCCACCGCCATATCTCGCACATAAAGGCGTATCCACCACCATATCTCACACATAAAGGCATTCCACCGCCTTATCTCACACATAAAGGCGTTTCCAACGCCATATCTAACACATAAAGGCGTTTCCACCAACATAGCTCACCCAAAATAAATTTCCACCGCCATATCTAGCAGACAAAGGCGTATCCACCGCCATATCTCACACATAAAGTCGTTTCTACCAGCCATATCTCACACATAAAGGCATTCCACCGCCTTATCTAACACATAAAGCATTTCCATCGCCATTTCTCAAACATAAAAATGTTTCCTCCTCCATTTCTCACATATAAGAATGTTTCCCCCTCCATATCTAGCACATAAAGACGTTTCCACCGCCATATCAAGCACATAAAGGCATTTCCACCGCCATATCTCACTCAAAAGGCGTTGCCACCGCCATATCTCACTCAAAAGGCGTTCCACCGCCATATCTAGCACATTAAGGCGTTTCCACCGCCATATCAAGCACAAAGGCGTTTCCACTACCATGTCTCACTCAAAAGGCGTTTCCACCACCATATCTCACTCAAAAGGGGTTTCCACCGCCATATCTCGCACATAAAGGCGTATCCACCACCATATCTCACACATAAAGGTGTTCCACCGCCATATCTAGCACACAGACATTTCCACCGCCATATCTCACACAAATTAACGCGTTTCCACCTCCATATCTCGCACATAAAGGCGTTTCCACCGCCATATCTCACACATAAAGGTGTTTCCGCCGCCATACTGTATGTAGCATATAAAGGCGTTTCCACCTCCATATCTCACACAAATTAACGCGTTTCCACCTCCATATCTCACTCAAAAGGCAGTTCCACCGCCTTATCTAGCACATAAAGCGTTTCCACCGCCATTTCTCACACATAAAAATGTTTCCTCCTCCATTTCTAGCACATAAAGGCGTTTCCCCCGCCATATCTCACTCAAAAGGCATTTCCACCGCCTTATCTAGCACATAAAGCATTTCCACCGCCATTTCTCACACATAAAAATGTTTCCTCCTCCATTTCTAGCACATAAAGGCGTTTCCCCCGCCATATCTCACTCAAAAGGCATTTCCCCCGCCATATCTCACTCACAAGGCATTTCCACCGCCTTATCTAACACATAAAGCATTTCCATCGCCATTTCTCACACATAAAAATGTTTCCTCCTCCATTTCTCACTTATAAAAATGTTTCCTCCTCCATATCTAGCACATAAAGACGTTTCCACCGCCATATCAAGCACATAAAGGCGTTTCCACCACCATATCTCACTCAAAAGGCGTTTCCACCGCCATATCTCACACATAAAGGCGTATCCACCACCATATCTCACACATAAAGGCATTCCACCGCCTTATCTAACACATAAAGCATTTCCATCGCCATTTCTCAAACATAAAAATGTTTCCTCCTCCATTTCTCACATATAAGAATGTTTCCTCCTCCATATCTAGCACATAAAGACGTTTCCACCGCCATATCTAGCACATAAAGGCATTTCCACCGGCATATCTCACTCAAAAGGCGTTGCCACCGCCATATCTCACTCAAAAGGCGTTGCCACCGCCATATCTCACTCAAAAGGCGTTCCACCGCCATATCTAGCACATTAAGGCGTTTCCACCGCCATATCAAGCACAAAGGCGTTTCCACTACCATGTCTCACTCAAAAGGCGTTTCCACCACCATATCTCACTCAAAAGGGGTTTCCACCGCCATATCTCTACACATAAAGGCGTGATTCCACCACCATATCTCACACATAAAGGTGTTCCACCGCCATATCTAGCACACAGACATTTCCACCGCCATATCTCACACAAATTAACGCGTTTCCACCTCCATATCTCGCACATAAAGGCGTTTCCACCGCCATATCTAGCACATAAAGGCATTTCCACCGCCATATCTAGCACATAAGTGCGTTTCCACCTCCATTTCTCACTCAAAAGGCGTTTCCACCGCCATATCTCACTCAAAAGGCGTTTCCACCACCATATCTAGCACATAAAGGCATTTCCACCTCCATATCTAGCACATTAAGGCGTTTCCACAGCCATATCTAGAACATAAAGGCATTTCCACCGCCATATCTATCACATAAAGGCGTATCCACCACCATATCTCACACATAAAGGCGTTTCCACCGCCATATCTTGCACATAAAGGCGTATCCACCACCATATCTCACACATAAAGGCGTTCCACCGCCATATCTCACACAAATTAACGCGTTTCCACCGCCATATCTCGCACAAATTAACGCGTTTCCACCTCCTAATCTCACACATAAAGGCGATTCCACCGCCATATCTAGCACATAAGAGCGTTTCCACCTCCATATCTCACTCAAAAGGCGTTTCCACCGCCATATCTCACTCAAAAGGCGTTTCCACCACCATATCTCACTCAAAAGGCGTTTCCACCGCCATATCTAGCACATAAAGGCGTTTCCACCGCCATATCTAGCACATAAAGGCATTTCCACCGCCATATCTCACACATAAATGCGTTTCCAACGCCATATCTAACACATAAAGGCGTTTCCACCAACATAGCTCACTCAAAAGGACTTTCCACCGCCACATCTCACACATAAAGGCGTTTCTACCGCCATATCTCACACATAAAGGCGTTTCCACCGCCATATCTCACACATAAAGGCGTTTCCACCGCCATATCTCACACATAAAGGCGTTTCCGCCGCCATACTGTATGTAGCATATAAAGGCGTTTCCACCTCCATATCTCACACAAATTAACGCGTTTCCACCTCCATATCTCACTCAAAAGGCAGTTCCACCGCCTTATCTAGCACATAAAGCGTTTCCACTGCCATATCTCACACATAAAGACGTTTCCACTTCCATATCTAGCACATAAAGGCGTTTCCAAAGCCATATCAAGCACATAAAGGCGTTTCCACCGCCATATCTCACTCAAAAGTAATTTCCACTGCCATATCTAGCACATAAAGACGTTTCCACCGCCATATCTCACACATAAAAGCGTTTCCACTGCCATATCTAACACATAGACGTTTCCGTCGCCATATCTCACTCAAAAGGCGTTTCCACCGCCTTATCTAGCACATAAAGCGTTTCTACCGCCATTTCTCACACATAAAAACGTTTCCTCCTCCATATCTAGCACATAAAGGCGTTGTCACGTGAAAGGACGGAGGATTCAATAGCGAGTCAAGTTCAACATTTATTGAAGCAATACAGAAGGTGAGAACCAGGTACAGATAATCCAGGGTGTCAGGAACTGTCTAGGGTTTAGCAGCGCCGAGGCTGCGGGGAGAAACCAATCTTCCGTACTGTCAGTGAGTGAAGAGGAATTCCCAGACTGGCGATCTTGAACGTGCCCAGCGTAGAGACCTCCACTGGAGCGATAGCAAACGAAGAGTCCAGCGGAGAACAGAACCATGGGAGAACAGAGTACTCGGCCTGGAGAGAGACACACGCACAGGAAAACAAGACAACGAACTGACAAAAACAAGACCAAGACAACAAGTATAAATAGCCACACCTAATGAGTGTCAGCTGGCGCTGATAACGAGCAAAGTGGCAATCAGCGGCCACACCCACACACACGCACGCACACACCCACACACACATACACAGAGAGAGCCGGCGAATTCATGAACCGTGACAGGCGTTTCCACTACCATGTCTCACTCAAAAGGCGTTTCCACCACCATATCTCACTCAAAAGGGGTTTCCACCGCCATATCTCGCACATAAAGGCGTATCCACCACCATATCTCACACATAAAGACGTTTCCACCGCCATATCTCGCACATAAAGGCGTATCCACCACCATATCTCACACATAAAGGCGTTCCACCGCCATATCTAGCACATAGACATTTCCACCGCCATATCTCACACAAATTAACACGTTTCCACCGCCATATCTAGCACATAAAGGCATTTCCACCGCCATATCTAGCACATAAAGGCGTATCCACCACCATATCTCACACATAAAGACGTTTCCACTGCCATATCTAGCACATTAAGGCGATTCCACCACCATATCTAGCACATAAGAGCGTTTCCACCTCCATATCTCACTCAAAAGGCGTTTCCACCACCATATCTCACTCAAAAGGCGTTCCACCGCCATATCTAGCACATAAAGACATTTCCACCGCCATATCTCACACATAAATACGTTTCCACCGCCATATCTCACTCAAAAGGCGTTTCCATCACCATATCTAGCACATTAAGGCGTTTCCACCGCCATATCAAGCACATAAGAGCGTTTCCACCTCCATGTCTCACTCAAAAGGCGTTTCCACCACCATATCTCACTCAAAAGGCGTTCCACCGCCATATCTCGCACATAAAGGCATATCCACCACCATATCTCACACATAAAGGCGTTTCCACCGCCATATGTCGCACATAAAGGCGTATCCACCACACTATCTCACACATAAAGGCGTTCCACCGCCATATCTAGCACATAAAGGCATTTCCACCGCCATATCTCACACATAAATACGTTTCCACCGCCATATCTAGCATATAAAGGCATTTCCACCGCCATATCTAGCACATTAAGGCGTTTCCACCGCCATATCTAGCACATAAAGGCATTTCCACCGCCATATCTCACACAAATTAACGCGTTTCCACCTCCTAATCTCACACATGAGAGCGTTTCCACCTCCATATCTCACTCAAAATGCGTTTCCACCGCCATATCTCACTCAAAAGGCGTTTCCACCGCCATATCTCACACATAAATACGTTTCCACCGCCATATCTAGCATATAAAGGCGTTTCCACCACCATATCTCACACAAATTAACGCGTTTCCACCACCATATTTAACTCAAAAGGCGTTTCCACCACCATATTTAGCACATAAAGGCATTTCCACCGCCATATCTAGCACATTAAGACGTTTCCACCGCCATATCTAGCACATAAAGGCGTTTCCACCACCATAGCTCACTCAAAAGGCATTTCCACTTTCATTTCTAGCACATAAAGGCGTATCCACCGCCATATCTCACACATAAAGGCGTTTCCACCGCCATATCTCGCACATAAGAGCGTTTCCACCTCCATATCTCACTCAAAAGGCGTTTCCACCACCATATCTCACTCAAAAGGCGTTCCACCGCCATATCTAGCACATAGACATTTCCGCCATATCTCACACAAATTAACACGTTTCCACCGCCATATCTAGCACATAAAGGCATTTCCACCGCCATATCTAGCACATAAAGGCGTATCCACCACCATATCTCACACATAAAGACGTTTCCACTGCCATATCTAGCACATTAAGGCGATTCCACCACCATATCTAGCACATAAGAGCGTTTCCACCTCCATATCTCACTCAAAAGGCGTTTCCACCACCATATCTCACTCAAAAGGCGTTCCACCGCCATATCTAGCACATAAAGACATTTCCACCGCCATATCTCACACATAAATACGTTTCCACCGCCATATCTCACTCAAAAGGCGTTTCCACCGCCATATCTCACTCAAAAGGCGTTTCCACCACCATATCTAGCACATTAAGGCGTTTCCACCGCCATATCAAGCACATAAGAGCGTTTCCACCTCCATATCTCACTCAAAAGGCGTTTCCACCTCCATATCTCACTCAAAAGGCGTTTCCACCGCCATTTCTATCATATAAAGGCGTTTCCACCTCCATATCTCACACAAAATGGCGTTTCCACCGCCATATCTAGCACATAAAGGTGTTTCCAACGCCATATCTCACACATAAAGGCATTTCCACCGCCATATCTCACACATAAAGGCGTTTCCAACGCCAGATCTCACACATAAAGGCGCTTCCACCGCCATATCTAGCATATAAAGGCGTTTCCACATCCATATCTCACACATTAACGCGTTTCCACCTCCATATCTCACTCAAAAGGCGTTTCCACCGCCTTATCTAGCACATAAAGGCGCTTCCACCGCCATATCTCGCATATAAAGGCATTTCCACATCCATATCTCACACATTAACGCGTTTCCACCTCCATATCTCACACATAAAGACGTTTCCACCGCCATATCTAGCACATAAAGACGTTTCCACCGCCAAATCTCACACATAAAAGCGTATCCAATGCCATATCTCACTCAAAAGGCGTTTCCAGCACCATATCTCACACAAAAAGGCGTTTCCACTGCCATATCTAGCACATAAAGGCGTTTCCACCGCCATATCTCACACAAAGTCGTTTCCACCACCATATCTCAAACAAAGGCATTTCCACCGCCATTTCTAGCATATAAAGGCGTTTCCACTGCCATATATCGCACAAAAGGCGTTTCCACCGCGATATCGCACTCAAAAGGCGTTTCCACCGCCATATCTAGCACATAAAGGCGTTTCCACCACCATATCTGGCACATAAAGACGTTTCCACCACCATTTCTAGCATATAAAGGCGTTTCCACCGCCATATCGCACTCAAAAGGCGTTTCCACCGCCATATCGCACTCAAAAGGCGTTTCCACCGCCATATCTAGCACACAAAGGCGTTTCCAACGCCATGTCTCACACATAAAGGCGTTTCCACCACCATATCTAGCACATAAAGACGTTTCCACCACCATATCTAGCACATAAAGGCGTTTCCACCGCCATATCGCACTCAAAAGGCGTTTCCACCGCCATATCGCACTCAAAAGGCGTTTCCACCGCCATATCTAGCACACAAAGGCGTTTCCAACGCCATGTCTCACACATAAAGGCATTCCCATTGCCATATCTCACACATAAAGACGTTTCCACTGCCATATCTCACTCAAAAGGCGTTTCCACTGCCATATCTAGCACTTAAAGGCGTTTCCACCGCCATATCTCACACATAAAGACGTTTCCACCACCATATCTCACACATAAAGTCGTTTCCACCACCATCTCACACAAAGGCGTTTCCACCGCCACATCTCACTCAAAAGGCGTTTCCACCGCCATATCTAGCATATAAAGGCGTTTCCACCGCCATTTCTCGCACAAAAGGCGTTTCCACTGCCTTATCTAGCACATAAAGCTTTTCCACCGCCGTATCTCACACATAAAGACGTTTCCACCGCCATATCTAGCACATAAAGGCGTTTCCACCGCCATATCGCACTCAAAAGGCGTTTCCACCACCATATCTAGCACATTAAGGCGTTTCCACAGCCATATCTAGCACATTAAGGCGTTTCCACCGCCATATCTAGCACATTAAGGCGTTTCCACCGCCATATCTCGCACATAAAGGCATTTCCACCGCCATATCTAGCACATAAAGGCGTTTCCACCACCATATCTAGCACATAAAGGCGTTTCCACCGCCATATCGCACTCAAAAGGCGTTTCCACCGCCATATCGCACTCAAATGTCGTTTCCACCACCATATCTAGCACATTAAGGCGTTTCCACCGCAATATCTAGCACATTAAGGCATTTACACAGCCATATCTCACACATAAAGGCGATTCCACTGCCATATCTCACACATAAAGGGGTTTCCACTGCCATATCTAGCACATTAAGGCGTTTCCACCGCCATATCTCACACATAAAGGCATTTCCACCGCCATATCTAGCACATAAAGGCATTTCCACCACCATATCTAACACAAAGGAGTATACATATTTATTACGTAACTGGGCAAAAATAACAAAATGAAAACGACAATCGTGAAGTTGAACACAACTGACAAAAAACAATAACCCACAAAATACTATACAAAAACCCCAAACACATATATGGTTCCCAATTAGAGACAACGACACATAGCTGCCTCTAATTGGGAACCATTACCCCAATGTACAACACCTAGAACAAAAAAAACCTACACCAAAAACGAAACTAAACACGTCACCCTATAACTATCAGGCCTGAACGTGATACATAAAGGTGTTTCCAACCCCATATCTCACACATAAAGGCATTTCCATCGCCATATCTCACTCAAAAGGCGTTTCCACCGCCATATCTCACACATTAAGGCGTTTCCACCACCAAATCTCACACATAAAGGTGTTTCCACCGCCATATCTAGCTTATAAAGGCGTTTCCACCGCCACATCTCACACAAAATAACGCGTTTTCCACCTCCATATCTCACTCAAATGGCGTTTCCAACGCCATATCTAGCACATAAAGGCGTTTCCACCCCTATATCTCACTCAAAAGGCGTTTCCACCGCCATATCTAACACATTAAGGCGTTTCCACCTCCATATCTCACTCAAATGGCATTTCCAACGCCATATCTAGCACAAACGCGTTTTCCACCTCCATATCTCACTCAAATGGCGTTTCCAACGCCATATCTAGCACATAAAGGCGTTTCCACCCCTATATCTCACTCAAAAGGCGTTTCCACCGCCATATCTAGCACATAAAGACGTTTCCACTTCCATAACTCACACATAAAGCAGTTTCCACCACCATATCTCACTCAAAAGGCGTTTCAAACGCCATATCTAGCACATAAAGGCATTTCCACCGCCATATCTAGCTTATAAAGGCGTTTCCACCGACACATCTCACACAAAATAACGCGTTTTCCACCTCCATATCTCACTCAAATGGCGTTTTCAACGCCATATCTAGCACATAAAGGCGTTTCCACCCCTATATCTCACTCAAAAGGCGTTTCCACCGACATATCTAACACATTAAGGCGTTTCCACCTCCATATCTCACTCAAATGGCGTTTCCAGCATGCATATCTAGCTAAGCAACGTTTTCCACCTCCATATCTCACTCAAATGGCGTTTCCAACGCCATATCTAGCACATAAAGGCGTTTCCACCCCTATATCTCACTCAAAAGGCGTTTCCACCGCCATATCTAACACATTAAGGCGTTTCCACCGCCATATCTAGCACATAAAGACGTTTCCACTTCCATAACTCACACATAAAGGCGTTTCCACCACCAAATCTTACACATAAAAGCGTTTCCAACGCCATATCTCACTCAAAAGGCGTTTCCACTGCCATATCTCACTCAAAAGGCGTTTCCACTGCCATATCTAGCACATAAAGGCGTTTCCACCGCCATATCTAGCACATAAAGGCGTTTCCACCGCCATATGTCACACATAAAGGCGATTCCACTGCCATATCTAGCACATAAATGCAAGGACCAACACGAGTAGAGAAGCAGGTACGGTTAGTCAACAATTTAGTCGGAACAGAGTCATCCCACGGGTTTACAAGGACATATGACAATCAATGCTGAAGCAGGGAACAGAGAGGAGGAACAGACAGATATAGGGGAGGTAATGACAGAGGTGTACCTTGTAAGCTCGGGGATTTGAACTTGCAACCTTTCAGTTACTAGTCCAACGCTCTAACCACTAGGCTACCCTGCCATCCAATAATTGTTGATGCGCGTGACGGGGGAAGGCAGGTGTGTGTAATGATGGGGAGCCTGGCGCCATCGAGCACCAGGGGGGAAGAGCGGGAGCAGGCGTGACAGTACCCCACCCTCTAGAGGCGCCACTCGGCGTCCCACCTGGGTGAGCCTGATGGGCCGGCCAAGGCACGGGCACTGGACAAGCCGGCTGGGTGTGAAATCCCGACAACCGGCAGAGGCATGAGAGCCCGATGATCCGGCTGAGGCGTACAGCTTGACAAGCCGGCTGGGAGTAAAAACCTGATGTGGAATGAGCGCCTTCCGAACCGCCCGGAGAAAGAAACCTCTCGAGCCAGCTAGGGCATGACAGCCCGACATGCTGGCTTAGGCACCCCCAGTTCCATCGGTGGTGGCCCTTACGTACCACCTATCAATCCACTAGGACCATGTACAGACAGGACCCTACCAGACATTAGACCACCATCGGGTTGCTGTACAATCAGGTTTTTACATTGACAGTAATCCACAGTAATTTAGAGGAGCAATAAGGGTTAAGTGTCTTGCTCAAGGGCACATCAAACAGATTTTTCACCTTGTCTGCTCGGGGAGTCAAACCAGAAACCTTTCTGTCACTGGCCCCGCATTCTGACCGCTAGGCTACACTATCTCATGTGCTGGCTACACAGGAAAACACAAACACAGCACAGAGGTCCTGTTGCAACAGAATTTGAGGAGAAAAAAAGTGATGAATAACAATAACAGAAAGATAAAATGTTTGTGCTCAGACAAATCACTAATGTTTCTGACAACACTGCCTTAGCTGACCATAGCTGACCACACTGCCTTAGCTGACCATAACTGACCATAGCTGACCACACTGCCTTAGCTGACCATAACTGACCATAGCTGACCATAGCTGACCACACTGCCATAGCTGACCACACTGCCATAGCTGACCATAGCTGACCATAACTGACCATAGCTAACCAAAGCTGACCATAGCTAACCATAGCTGACCATAGCTGATTGCAACCTGTTTGTATTTACAGGGAATCAGAACCGCAGAACAACTATGTCATCATGGATTGGGGCCGCTGCATTGATTCTCTTTATTGGTGTGTGTGTGTTTGTGTTGAAAGGCAAGATAGTCTCTCTCTGTGTGTGTGCGTGTGTGTGTGCGTGTGTGTGTGTGTATGTATGTGTGTGTGTGTGTGTGTGTGTGAGTGTGTGTATGTGTGTGTGAGTGTGTGTGAGTGTGTTTGCGCGCGCATGTGCGTATGCGTGTATGTTCACGTGTGTGATAGGTGAAAGAGAGTGTTTCTGTGTGTGAGCCTTTTCTCTTCGAGGTACGTGCACCCGCGATGATTTATTTAGGGGCGGAATGTTGGCCATAAAAGATGAGTGAGGTGAGAGCTTCCTTAGCCTCATAGCCAGCGAGCTCTGGGCCAGTGCTTTGAACAGACTCCCTTCACTAAATCATACAGTCAAATAGCAGACCATCAAGACACAGTACAGAGCAGGCCTATGGTCATAATATCCATGTGCACGGACACAAACACACACACACAAACACACACACACACAAAATCACAATCAAAACCCAGGAAAGGAAGAAATGTCTCTCAGTCTGTTAGTGAGTATTTGAGTGAGTGAGTAAGTCAAATCAAATCAAATCAAATCAAATCAAATCAAATGTTATTTGTCACATACACATGGTTAGCAGATGTTAATGCGAGTGTAGCGAAATGCTTGTGCTTCTAGTTCCGACCATGCAGTAGTATCTAACAAGTAATCTAACAATTTCACAACAACGACCTTATACACACAAGTGTAAAGGAATGAATAAGAATATGTACATATAAATATATGGATGAGTGATGGCCGAACGGCATAGGCAAGATGCAGTAGATGGTATAGAGTACAGTATATACATATGAGTAATGTAGGATATGTAAACATTATATAAAGTGGCATTGTTTAAAGTGGCTAGTGATACATTTATTACATCCAATTTTTTATTATTAAAGTGGCTAGTGATTTGAGTCAGTATCTTAGCAGCAGCCACGTAATGTTAGTGATGGCTGTTTAACAGTCTGATGGCCTTGAGATAGAAGCTGTTTTTCAGTCTCTCGGTCCCAGCTTTGATGCACCTGTACTGACCTCTCCTTCTGGATGATAGCGGAGTGAACAGGCAGTGGCTCGGGTGGTTGTTGTCCTTGATGATCATTTTGGCCTTCCTGTGACATCGGGTGGTGTAGGTGTCCTGGAGGGCAGGTAGTTTACCCCCGGTGATGCGTTGTGCGGACCTCACTACCCTCTGGAGAGCCTTACAGTTGTGGGCGGAGCAGTTGCCGTACCAGGCGGTGATACAGCCCGACAGGATGCTCTCGATTGTGCATCTGTAAAAGTTTGTGAGTGTTTTTGGTGACAAGCAGAATTTCTTCAGCCTCCTTCACCACGCTGTCTGTGTGGGTGGACCATTTCAGTTTGTCCGTGATGTGTACGCCAAGGACCTTAATAATTTCCACCTTCTCCACTACTGTCCCCTCGATGTGGATAGGGGGGTGCTCCCTCTGCTGTTTCCTGAAGTCCACGATCATCTCCATAGTTTGGTTGACATTGAGTGAGAGGTTATTTTCCTGACACCACACTCCGAAGGCCCTCACCTCCTCCCTGTAGGCCTTCTCGTCATTGTTGGTAATCAAGCCTACCACTGTAGTGTCGTCTGCAAACTTGATGATTGAGTTGGAGGCATGCTTGGCCACGCAGTCATGGGTGAACAGGGAGTACAGGAGAGGGCTGAGAACGCACCCTTGTGGGGCCCCAGTGTTGAGGATCAGCGGGGTGGAGATGTTGTTTCCTACCCTCACCACCAAAGGGTGGCCTGTCAGGAAGTCCAGGACCCAGTTGCACAGGGCGGGGTCGAGACTTAGGGTCTCGAGCTTAATGACGAGTTTGGAGGGTACTATGGTGTTAAATGCTGAGCTGTTGTTAATGAACAGCATTCTTACATAGGTATTCCTATTGTCCAAATGGGTTAGGGCAGTGTGCAGTGTGATTGCGATTGCGTCGTTTGTGGAGCTATTGGGACGGTAAGGAAATTGGAGTTGGTTTAGGGTGTCTGGTAGGATGGAGGTGATATGATCCTTGACTAGTCTCTCAAAGCACTTCATGATGACGGAAGTGAGTGCTACGAGGCGATAGTCATTTAGCTCAGTTACCTTAGCTTTCTTGGGAACAGGAACAATGGTGGCCCTCTTGAAGCATGTGGGAACAGCAGACTGGGATAAGGAATGATTGAATATATCCGTAAACACACCAGCCAGCTGGTCTGCGCATGCTCTGAGGACATGGCCAGGGATGCCATCTGGGCCGGCAGCCTTGCGAGGGTTATCACGTTTAAATGTTTTACTCACGTTGGCTGTGGTGAAGGAAAGTCCGCAGTTTTTGGTAGCGGGCCATGTCGGTGGCACTGTATTGTCCTCAAAGCGAGCAAAGAAGTTGTTTAGTTTGTCTGGGAGCAAGACATCGTGGTTCATTTTGTAGTCCGTGATTGACCGTAGACCCTGCCACATGCCTCTCGTGTCTGAGCCATTGAAGTGCGACTCTACTTTGTCTCTATACTGACGCTTAGCTTGTTTGATTGCCTTGCGAAGGGAATAGCTACACTGTTTGTATTCAGTCATGTTTCCGGTCGCCTTACCCCTGATTAAAAGCAGTGGTTCACACGTTCAGTTTTGCGCGTATGCTCCCATCAATCCACGGTTTCTGGTTGGGGAAGGTTTTAACAGTTGCTGTGGGTACAACATCACCGATGCACTTGCTAATAAACTCAATCACCGAATCAGCTTATTCATCAATGTTATTGTCCAACTCTATGCGGAACATATCCCAGTCCACGTGATTGAAGCAATCTTGAAGCGTGGAATCAGATTGGTCGGACCAGCGTTGAACAGACCTGAGCACAGGCATTTCCTGTTTCTGTCTATAGGCTGGGAGCAACAAAATGGAGTCGTGGTCAGATTTGCCAAAAGGGGGCAGGGAATGGCTTTGTATGCGTTTCGCAGAAGTTAGAATAACAATGATCCAGGATTTTGCCACCCCGGGTCGCACATTCGATATGCTAATAAAATTTAGGGTGCCTTGTTTTTAGATTAGCCTTGTTAAAATCCCCAGCTACAATAAATGCAGCCTCAGGATATGTGGTTTCCGGTTTACACAGAGTCCAATGAAGTTCTTTCAGGGCCATCGATGTGTCAGCTTGGGGGGGGATATACGTAACTGTGATTATGATCTCTTGGTAGATGATGCGGTCGGCATTTGATTGTAAGGAATTCTAGGTCAGGTGAACAAAAGGACTTGAGTTCCTGTATGTTGTTGTTATGATCACACCACGTCTCGTTATTCATAAGGCATACACCCCCGCCTTTCTTCTTACAAGATAGATGTTTGTTTCTGTCAGCGCGATTTGTGAAGAAACCACGTGGCTGTACCGACTCTGATAACGTATTGTGAGTGATTGAGTGAGAGAGGGAGTGAGAGATTGAGTGAGTTATTGATTGAATGAGTAGATGAGTGAGTGAGTGAGTGAGTGAGTGAGTGAGTGAATGAGTGAGTGAGGGAGTGAGGGACTAAGGGAGTGATTGAGTGAGTGATTGAATGAGTGAGTGAGTGAGTGAGTGAGTGAGTGAGGGAGTGAGTGAGTGAGTAAGTGAGGAAGTGATTGAGTGAGTGATTGAATGAGTGAGTGAGTGAGTGAATGAGTGAGTGAGGGAGTGTTGAGTGAGTGATTAAATGAGTGAGTGAGTGAATGAATGAATGAATGAATGAATGAGTGAGTGATTGATTGAATGAGTGAGTGAGTGAGGGAGGGAGGGAGGGAGGGAGTGGGTGAGTGAGTGAGTGAGTGAGGTTGGGAGTGGGTGAGTGAGTGAGTGAGTGAATGAGTGAGTGAGTGAATTAATGAATGAATGAGTGAGTGAGTGAGTGATTGAGTGAGCGAGTGAGTGAGTTATTGATTGAATGAGTGAGTGAGTGAGTCTCTAAGTGTATTGGTAGGTGAACAATCCACTCTCACAAAACCACTTAAATAATAATACATATTCATAGTCATACCAGACGGAACGTTTTTGTTGTTGTTTCTGTTCAACCTGTGAATGAATGAGTCTATCGGTCAGTCTGTCAGTGTGTAGGTCAGACAGACAAACTGACAAACAGTAACATTTTGCTCTGTCATGTTGTTTGCAGCTCCTCCTCTTGTTTATACCCTCTCTTTGCCTCTGTAATGTAGTGCACTACTTTTGAGCAGGGAAGTAGTGCACCATATAGGGAATAAGGTCCATCCATGGAAGCTGCATCCATTTATCAATCAATCAATCAATCAAATGTATTCATAAATCCCTTTTACATCAGCAGCTGTCACAAAGTGCTAATACAGATACCCAGCCTAAAACCCCAAACAGCAAGCAATGCAGATGTAGGAGCACGGTGGCTAGAAAAAACTCCCTAGAAAGGCAGGAACCTAGGAAGAAACCTAGAGAGGAACCAGGCTCTGAGGCGGTGGCCAGTCCTCTTCTGGCTGAATCGGGTGCATATTTAAAGTGCTGACAGTTCTTTTTTTCATTATCAGATAATCGCCTCATTTGGGAGTTTCCAGACATTTTCTCTTTCGCAGAATGTGAAAAATATTTTGGTTAGTTCTGCTTTGTTTTTACTGCGCCCATCATACCAATGAGGAAAGGGAATGTTTTTTTTTTTTATGGCACGTTTGTTGTCTTACATTGTGACAAGTAGGGTGCTTGGGAGTGATGTCTTTAAGGCGAGTGTAAAAAAAGACGTACAACCACTGAGTCATTTGTAAACCATAATCCCCATGTCAACATTGGCCCCAGTAATTTCTATCTGACATATGAAACTAACTTCAGAGAGGTTCACTTGGTCATAAACGGAACTCTTATGGTAGTATTTTGTCTTTCACTTTCACTCCACTTTGCTGTTGCAAAAATCCAGAAAAACTTTTCACACCAAATAATTAAGTCTTTATCACACTCAAATTTCACAGTCAAATATTAACACGTTCAAATGTGTGTGTGTGTGCGCATGTGTGTGCATGGACGTAAGCGGGTGTGTATGTGTGTACGCTCTTGCATGGGCGTGGTGCGTGTGTGTGAGTGTGTGTGGTCCTTCGCACCATCGGAAAACAGGAAAGAGGAAGTGCTTGTTGCCATGGCGCAGCAGGAACAGACGACAATGTGCATGGCTCAATTTTGCTGTCTGGACCTGCTGCTTAATGCGCTCAAATCAGTGTGTGTGTGTGTGTGTGTGTGTGAGTGTGAGTGAGTGAGTGAGTGAGTGAGTGAGTGTGTGAGTGTGTGTCAATGTGAGTGTTTTCCTGGCTCTTAATGTGTCTCTTCCTTCTGCTATTTGTCTTGGGCCAGACGGGACGGTGGCTGCTGTAACCCAGAGGAGTCATGGGAGATAAGAGGGGTCGACAGTCAGCTCGTAAAACACTCTCCCTCTCTGTCTGCCAACACTCTGGCCCAGACACTCTATCAACAACCTCTCTATACACACGCTCACACACACACACACACACACACACACACACACACACACACACACACACACACACACACACACACACACACACACACACACACACACACACACACACACACACACACACTGTAGACCAATGTGACAGTTGAAGGTCTCAGGGCCCTGCCGCTATCCCTTCTCCCACTGCATCAATCACAGGCCTGTTACTCAGCAGGGAGGAACATGCTGAGTAACAGTAACTACTACTACTGTACAGGGTACTAATACTACTGTACCGGGTACTACTACTACTGTAGAGGGTACTACTACTGCATACATGGAACTACTACTACTGTATACAGGGTACTACTACTACTGTAGAGGGTACTACTACTACTGTACAGGATACTACTACCACTGCACAGGGTACTACTACTACTGTACAGTGTACTACTACCACTGTTGTCAGAAGGCTTGGTGTAGTTGGTGCAAAAAGTCAGGTGCAGGACAGCAAAGATAAGCAACACAACGTAGTTTACTCAAAATGTTCAAAGTAGTAACAAATACCAAGCCCACCAAATGGACTGACATAATATTAGAACAATAACGCACACAAACATGGAGAAAACAGAGGGTTAAATAATGAACATGTAATTTGGGAATTGAAACCAGGTGTGTATAAAACAAAGACAAAACAAATGGAAAAAGGAAAAGTGGATTGGAAAAGTGGACCCCCCCCTTTACGAGCGGCTCCAGCAGTGCGCCGACACCGACCTCGGAGACGACCTGGAGGACGAGGCGCAGGGCGATCCGGATGGAGACGGTGGAACTCCTGCAGCATCTAAGGGTCCAAAACGTCCTCCACCGGTACCCAGCATCTCTTTTCCGGACCTTACCCCTCCGACTCAACGAGGTACTGAAGGCCCCTCGCCCGACGCCTCGAGTCCAGTATGGCTCGAACTGCACACGCCGGGGACCCCTCGATGTCCAGAGGGGGCGGAGGAACCTCCCGCACCTCAGACTCCTGGAGTGGACCAGCCACCACCGGCCTGAGGAGAGACACATGGAACGAGGGGTTAATATGATAATCTGGGGGGAGCTGTAACCTGTAGCAAACCTCGTTCAGTCTCCTCAGGACTTTGAATGGCCCCACAAACCGCGGACCCAGCTTTCGGCAGGGCAGGCGGAGGGGCAGGTTTCGGGTCGAGAGCCAGACCCGGCCTCACTGCGGTGGCGGTCTGCGCTCGATTTCTGACGCCTCACGGCCCGCTGAAGGTGCACATGAGCGACGTCCCATGTCTCCTCCGAGCGCCTAAACCAGTCGTCCACTGCAGGAGCCTCGATCTGGCTCTGATGCCAAGGCGCCAGAACCGGCTGTTACCCCAGTACGCACTGGAAAGGGGAGAGGTTAGTGGAGGAGTGGCGGAGTGGCGGAGCGAGTTTTGGGCCATCTCTGCCCAGGGGATGAATGCTGCCCACTCCCTCGGCCGGTCCTGGCATTAAGACCGCAGAAACCTAACCACATCCTGGTTTACTCTCTCCACCTGCCCTTTCATCTCGGGGTGAAAACCCGAGGTAAGGCTGACCGAGACCCCTAGACGCTCCATGAACGCCCTCCAGACTCTTGACGTGAACTGGGGACCTCAATAAGATACTATGTCCTCAGGCACCCTGTAGTGCTGGAAGACGTGTGTAAACAGGGCCTACGCAGTTTGTACGGCCGTAGGGAGACCGGGCAAAGGGAGGAGACGGCAGGACTAAGGACCAGGATTGTGGTGATACCTTGTAAGGGAGGAAGATCCGTGAGGAAGTCCACCGACAGGTGCGACCACGGCCGTTATGGAATGGGTAAGGGCTGTAACTTCCCTCTGGGCAAGGGCTGTAACTTCCCTCTGGGCAGGTGCCTAGGGGCCTTGCACTGAGCGCACACCGAGCAGGAGGAAACATAAACCCTCACGTCCTTAGCCAAAGTGGACCACCAGTACTTCCCACTAAGACAGAGCACTGTCCGACCGATGCCAGGATGACCAGAGGAGGGTGACGTGTGGGCCCAATAGAATCAAACGGTCGCGGACAGCAGACGGAACGTACAGGCGCCCAGCTGGGCACTGTGGGGGAGTGGGCTCTGTACGTAACGCCCGCTCGATGTCCGCGTCCAGCTCCCACATGACCGGGGCCACCAGGCAAAAGGCCGGGAGTATGGGAGTGGGATCCATTGACCGCTCCTCTGTGTCATACATCCGAGACAATGCGTCTGCCTTCGTATTCTGGGAACCTGGTCTGTAGGACAGGGTGAAAACAAAATGGGTAAAGAACATGGCCCACCTTGCCTGGCGAGAGTTCAGTCTCCTCGCAGCCCGGATGTACTCCAGATTGCGGTGGTTGGTCCAGATGAGAAAAGGGTGTTTAGCCCCCTCAAGCCAATGTCTCCACTCCTTCAAGGCCTTGACGACAGCCAACAGCTCCCGGTCCACCACGTCATAGTTTCGCACTGCCGGGCTGAGCTTCCTCGAAAAGAAGGCACAGAGGCTGAGCTTTGGTGGCGTACCTGAGCGCTGAGAGAGCACGGCTCCAATCCCAGCCTCGGATGCGTCCACCTTCGCTATGAACGCCAAAGAGGGATCCAGATGAGCCAGCACGGGAGCCGAGGTAAACAGAGCCTTCAGGTGACCAAAAGCCCTGTCCGCCTCAGCCGACCACAGCAAATGCACCGGTCCCCCCTTCAGCAGTGAGGTAATGGGAGCCGCTACCTGACCAAAGCCCTGGATAAACTTCCGGTAATAGTTGGCAAACCCTAGAAACCGCTACATATCCTTTACCGTGGTGGGAGTTGGCCAATTACGCACGGCTGAAATGCGGTCACTCTCCATCTCTACCCCTGAAGTGGAAATGCAGTACCCTAGGAAGGAGACGGACTGTTGAAAGAACAGACATTTCTCAGCCTTGACGTACAGGTCATGCTCCAACAGTCGACCAAGCACCCTGCGCACCAGAGACACATGCTTGGCGCGTGTAGTGGAGTATATCAGAATGTCATCAATATACACCACTACACCCTGCCCGTGCAGGTCCCTGAAAATCTTGTCTACAAAGGCCTGGAAGACTGATGGAGAAATCATCAACCCATATGGCATGACGAGGTATTCATAGTGCCCTGAGGTGGTACTAAATGCTGTCTTCCACTTGTCTCCCTCCCGGATACGCACCAGGTTGTAAGCACTCCTGAGATCCAATTTTGTGAAGAAGCACGCCCCGTGCATTGACTCGATTGCACTGGCTATGAGAGGTAGCGGGTAACTGTACCTCACAGTGATCTGGTTGGTGCCTCGATAGTCAATACACGGGCGTAGACCTCCATCCTTCTTCTTCACAAAAAAGAAGCTCGAGGAGGCAGGTGAAGTGGAGGGCCGAACATACCCCTGCCCCAGGGATTCGGAGACATATGTTTCCATAGCCGCCGTCTCCTCTTGCTACAGGGGATACACGTGACTCCTGGGAAGTGCTGCATCTACCAGGAGATTTATCGCACAATCCCCTCGTCGATGGGGGGGTAATTGAGAGCCAAATCGGCATATTCAGAGGGGATGCGCACGGTGGAGACCTGGTCTGGACTTTCCACCATAGTAGCACCGACAGAAAACCCTAAACACCTCCCCGAGCACTCTCGTGACCACCCTGTGAGAACCCTCTGTTGACAGAGGGTTCATGACAGGCTAACCAGGGTAGGCCCAGCACCACGTAAAACGCAGGAGAATCAATAAGGAAGAGACTAATTCTCTCCTTGTGACCCTCCTACGTCACCATGCCCATTGGAGCGGTGACCTCCCTAATTAGCTCTGACCCTAATGGTCAACTATCTAGGGCGTGAACTGGGAAGGGCATGTCCACTGGAACAATAGGAATCCCTAAACTATGGGCAAATGATCGATCAATAAAATTCCCAGCTGCACCTGAATCTACGAGCGCCTTATGCTGGGAATGCGGGGAAAACTCAGGAAAGTTGATATACAAAAACATGTGTGCAACAGGGGGCTCTGGGTGAGCCTGGTGCCGAACTCACCTGGGGTGACCCGAGAGTGCCCTGCCTGCTGCCTCGACTCCCAAAAGGACCTCCCCAGCACCGATCGGCAATGTGCCTTCTGCAGCCACAGATTATGCATGGACCGGTCCCTCCTCTAGTCTCCCTAAGAGCAGCACCTCCCAGCTCCATGGGCGTCGGATCGGTGGTGCTGGGGGATGGAATCGACAGACCCCGATCTGAAGGTCCGCGGGTAACCAGCAGGTTATCCAGCCGGATGGACAGGTCCACCAGCTGGTCAAAGGTGATGGACGTCCTCTCACAAACTACATTGGTAGTGATCGATCAGGGCCCTGTTGTTCCATTCCACATGTTCATTATTTAACCCTCTGTTTTCCCCATGTTTGTGTGCGTTAGTGTTCTAATATTATGTCAGTCCATTTGATGGGCTTGGTATTTGTTACTACTTTGAAAATTTTGAGTAAACTACGTTGTGTTGCTCATCTCTGCTGTCCTGCGCCTGACTTTTTGCACCAACTACGCCAAGCCTTCTGACAGAATAACGCACCTCAAAACTACTACTACTGTATACAGGCTACTACTAATTCTGTATACAGGCTACTACTACTATTGTATACAGGGTACTACTACTACTGTACAGGCTACTATTATTACTAGTGTACAGGGTAATATTACTACTGTATACAGGGTACTACCACAACTGTACAGTCATGGCCAAAAGTTTTGAGAATGACAACAAATATTTATTTTCACAATGTCTGCTGCCTCAGTTTGTATGATGGCAATTTGCATATACTCCAGCATGTCATAAAGACTGATCAGATAAATTGCAATTAATTGCAAAGTCCCTCTTTGCCATGCAAAAGAACTGAATCCACCAAAACCTTTTCCACTGCATTTCAGTGATTCTCTCGTTAACACAGGTGTGAGTGTTGACGAGGACAAGGCTGGAGATCACTCTGTCATGCTGATTGAGTTCGAATAACACTGGAAGCTTCAAAAGGAGGGTGGTTCTTGGAATCATTGTTCTTCCTCTGTCAACCATGGTTACCTGCAAGGAAACACGTGCCATCATCATTGCTTTGCACAAAAAGGGCTTCACAGGCAAGAATATTGCTGCCAGTAAGATTGCACCTAAATCAACCATTCATCGGATCATCAAGAACTTCAAGGAGAGTGGTTCAATTGTTGTGAAGAAGGCTTCAGGGCCCCCAAGAAAATCCAGCAAGCGCCAGGACCGTCTCCTAAAGTTGATTCAGCTACATGATCGGGGCACCACCAGTACAGAGCTTGCTCAGGAATGGCAGCAGGCAGGTGTGAGTGCATCTGCACGCACAGTGAGGCGAAGACTTTTGGAGGATGGCCGGGTGTCAAGAAGGGCAGCAAAGAAGCCACTTCTCTCCAGGAAAAACATCAGGGACAGACTGATATTCTGCAAAAGGTACAGGGATTGGACTGCTGAGAACTGGGGTAAAGTAATTTTCTCTGATAAATCCCCTTTCCGATTGTTTGGGGCATCCGGAAAAAAGCTTGTCCGGAGAAGACAAGGTGAGCGCTACCATCAGTCCTGTGTCATGCCAACAGTAAAGCATCCTGAGACCATTCATGTGTGGGGTTGCTTCTCAGCCAAGGGAGTGGGCTCACTCACAATTTTGCCTAAGAACACAGCCATGAATAAAGAATGGTACCAACACATCCTCCGAGAGCAACTTCTTCCAACCATGCAGGAACAGTTTGGTGATGAACAATGCCTTTTCCAGCATGATGGAGCACCTTGACATAAGCTAGCCAAGGCTAGCTTTTTCAAGCAGAAATTTGCTTCCTGTAACACAAACTCAAAAAGGTTCTGGGACACTGTAATGTCTATGGAGAATAAGAGCACCTCCTCCCAGCTGCCCACTGCACTGAGGACAGGAAACGCTGTCACCACCGATAAACCCACAATAATTGAGAATTTCAATAAGGATTTTTCTACACCTGGCCATGCTTTCCACCTGGCTACCCCTACCCCTACCCCGGTCAACAGGCCTGCACCCCCCTCAGTAACTCGCCAAAGCCTCCCCCATTTCTCCATCTCCCAAATCCAGTTAGCTGATGTTCTGAAAGGGCAAAATCTGGACCCCTACAAATCAGCCAGGCTAGACAATCTGGACCCTTTCTTTCTAAAATTATCTGCTGAAATTGTTGCAACCCCTATTACTAGCCTGTTCAACCTCTCTTTCGTGTCATCTGAGATTCCCAAAGACTGGAAAGCAGCTGCGGTCATCCCCCTCTTCAAAGGGGGGAGACACTCTTGACCCAAACTGCTATAGCCCTATATCTATCCTACCCTGCCTTTCTAAGGTCTTTGAAAGCCAAGTTAAGAAACAGATTACCGACCATTTCGGAATCCCACCGTACCTTCTCCGCTATGCAATCTGGTTTCAGAGCTGGTCATGGGTGCACCTCAGCCACGCTCAAGGTCCTAAACGACATCATAACCGCCATCGATAAGAGACATTACTGTGCAGCCGTATTCATTGATCTGGCCAAGGCTTTCGACTCTGTCAATCACCACATCCTTATCGGCAGACTCAACAACCTTGGTTTCTCAAATGTTTGCCTCGCATGGTTCACCAACTACTTCTCCGATAGAATTCAGTGTGTCAAATCAGAGGGCCTGTTGTCCTGGCCTCTAGCAGGCTCTATGGGTTGAATTCTTGGGCCGACTCTCTTCTCTGTATACATCAATGATGTCGCTCTTGCTGCAGGTGAGTCTCTGATCCACTTCTACGCAGACAACACCATTCTGTATACTTCTGGCCCCTCTTTGGACACTGTGTTAACTACCCTCCAGACGAGCTTCAATGCCATACAACTCTCCTTCCGTGGCTTCCAACTGGTCTTAAATGCAAATAAAACTAAATGCATGCTCTTCAACCGATCGCTGCCCGCACCTGTCCGCCCGTCCAGCATCACTACTCTGGACGGTTCTGTCTTTGATTATGTGGACAACTACAAATATCTAGATGTCTGGTTAGACTGTAAACTCTCCTTCCAGACTCACATCAAACATCTCCAATCTAAAATTAAATCTAGAATTGGCTTCCTATTTCACAACAAAGCATCCTTCACTCATGCTGCCAAAAATACCCTCGTAAAACTGACCATCCTACCGATCCTCGACTTCGGTGATGTCATTTACAAAATAGCCTCCAATACTCTACTCAACAAATTGGATGCAGTCTATCACAGTGCCATCCGTTTTGTTACCAAAGCCCCATATACCACCCACCACTGCGACCTGTACACTCTCGTTGGCTGGCCCTCGCTTTACACTCGTCGCCATACCCACTGGCTCCAGGTCATCTACAAGTCCCTGCTAGGTAAAGTCCTGCCTTATCTCAGCTCGCTGGTCACCATAGCAGCACCAACCCGTAGCACACGCTCCAGCAGGTATATCTCACTGGTCACCCCCAAAGCCAATTCCTCCTTTGGCCGACTCTCCTTCCAGTTCTCTGCTGCCAATGACTGGAACGAACTACAAAAATCTCTGAAACTGGAGACACTTATCTCCCTCACCAGCTTTAAGCACCAGCTGTCAGAGCAGCTCACAGACACCTGCAACTGTATATAGCCCATCTGTAAATAGCACAACCAACTAGCTCATCTCCTACCGTATGTATTTATTTATCTTGTTCCTTTGCACCCCAGTTTTTCTACATTGCATATTCATCTACTGCACATCTACCATTCCAGTGTTTAAATGCTATATTGTAATTACTTTGCCACCATGGCCTATTTATTGCCTTTCCTTCCTTATCCTACCTAATTTGCACTCTTTGTATATAGATTTGTTGATTTTCTACTGTATTATTGACTGTATGTTTGTTTTACTCCATGTGTAACTCTATGTTGTTGTATGTGTCGAACTGCTTTGCTTTATCTTGGCCAGGTTGCAGTTGTAAATGAGAACTTGTTCTCAACTTGCCTACCTGGTTAATTGAAGGTGAAATAAAAATAAAATAAAAATAAAAAATAAGGCAAAAGTGATAACTAAGTGGATCAGGGAACAAAACATCGATATTTTGGCTCCATGGCCAGGAAACTTCCAAGACCTTATTCCCATTGAGAACCTCAAGAGGCAGGTGGACAAAAAAAAAAAAAATATTCTGACAAACTCCAAGCATTGATTATGCAAGAATGGGCTGCCATCAGTCAGGATGTGGCCCAAAAGTTAAATGACAGCATGCCAGGGCGGATTGCAGAGGTCTTGAAAAAGAAGGGTCAACACTGCAAATATTGACTCTTTGCATCAACTTAATGTAATTGTCAATAAAAGCCTTTGACACTTATGAAATGCTTGTAATTATAGTATTCCATATTAACATCTGACAAAAATAATTATTGGCCACGACTGTACAGGCTACTACTACTACTACAGTACAGGCTACTACTACTACTGTATACAGGCAACTACTACTACTGTAGACAGGTTACTACTACTACTACTGTACAGGGTACGACTACTACTGTACACAGGGTAATACTATTACTGTACAGAGGGTACTACTACTGTACAGTGTAGTAGTACTACTGTATACAGTGTACTACTACTACTGTATTCAGGGTACTACTACTACTGTACAGGGTACTACTACTACTGTACACAGGGTGCTACCTCCACTGTACAGGGTACTACTAGTACTGCATACAGAGTACAACTACTAATATAAAGGATACTAGAACTACTGTAAACAGGGTACTACTACTACTGTAAATGGTACTATTACTACTGTACAGGTTACTAGTACTACTGTATACAGGGTACTGCGACTATTGTATACAGGGTGCTACTTACTGTATACAGGGTACTACTACTACTGTACAAGGTACTACAACTACTATAACTGTATACAGGGAACTACTACTGCTACTGTATACAGGGTACTACCACTACTGTATACAGGGTACCACTACTACTGTATACAGGGTACTACTACTACTGTACAGGGTACTACCACTACTGTATACAGGGTACTACTACTAGAGTGAACAGGGTACAACTACTGTATACAGGGTTCTACTGCTACTACTATATACAGGGTACTACTACTTTGGTATATAGGGTACTACTACTGTATACATGGTGCTACTTTTACTCTATACAGGGTACTATTACTACTGTATACAGGGTACTACTACTACTGTACAGGGTACTACTACTACTAGTGTATACAGGGTACTACTACCACTGTGTACAGGGTAATACTACTACTGTACAAGGTGCTAATTTTACTGTATACAGGGTACTACTACTACTACTACTGTGTACAGGGTACTACTACAACTGTATATAGGTTACTACTACTACTGTATACTGGGTACTACTACTACTGTACAGGGTACTACTAATACTGTAAACAAGGTACTACTACTACTGTATACAGGGCACTACTCCTAAAGTATACAGGGTGCTACTATTACTGTATACAGGGTACTACTACTACTGCACAAGCTACTACTACTACTGTATAAAGGGTACTACTACTAATGTATACAGGGTACTACTACTAGTACTGTATACAGGGTCCTTCTACTACTGTGTACAGAGTACTACTACTACTGTATACAGGGTACTGCTACTGTATACATGGAACTACTTCTACTGTATACAGGGTACTACTACTGTACAGGGCACTACTACTACTGTACAGGGCACTACTACTACTACCGTGTACAGGGTACTACTACTACTGTATATAGGGTACTACTACTACTGTATACAGGGTACTACTACTACTGTACAGGGTACTACTACTACCGTATACAGGGTACTACTACTACTGTATACAGGGTACTACTACTACTGTATACAGGGTACTACTACTACTGTACAAGCTACTACTACTACTGTATACAGGGCACTACTACTACTGTACAGGGTACTACTAATACTGTATACAAGGTACTACTACTACTGTATGCAGGGTACACTCCTATTGTATACATGGTGCACCTATTACTGTATACAGGGTACTACTACTACTGTACAAGCTACTACTACTACTGTATACAGGGTACTACTACTACTACTGTATACAGGGTCCTTCTACTACTGTATTCAGGGTTCTACTACTACTGTATATAGGGTACTACTGCTGTATACATGTTACTACTTCTACTGTACACAGGGTACTACTACTGTACAGGGTACTACTACTACTGTACAGGGTACTACTACTACTGTATACAGTGTACTACTACTACTACTGTATACAGTGTACTACTACTACTGTATACAGGGTACTACTACTACTGTATACAGGGTACTGCTACCACTGTATACAGGGTAATACTTGGTTGTCAGAAAGTCCCTTTGATTGCACAGTGGCTGGTTAGTGTCACGTACCCAGTCAGACTGTAGAAGTCTGTTATTAAAAATATTTTTGTCAATCATTGTCTGGATTATAATTAATGGATATTTTTGTTGGGGTTGATCATTGTTTTTGTCAGGGCAAATTAAGTCTGACATTTTTAAGTGGAAAATAAACATTTTAGAATCCTTTTTAAACCTTGAATTTGATTTGAATACACTACAAGTTTTAACTTCAGGGTGCTACTATTAATGTATGCAGGGTACTACTACTACTGTACTGGGTACTACTACTACTGTATACAGTGTACTACTACTACAACTACTGTATACAGTGTACTACTACTACTGTATACAGGGTACTACTACTACTGTACAGGGCGCTACTATTACTGTATACAGGGTACAACTACTACCGTATACAGGGTACTACTACTACTGTGTACAGGGTACTACTACTACTGTACACAGGGTACTACTACTACTGTACAGGTTACTGCTACTACTGTATACAGGGTACTACTACTTCGGTATACAGGGTACTACAACTACTGTATAAGTGGTACTACTATTACTGTATGAAGGGTACTACTACTGTACAAGGTACTACTACTACTGTATACAGGGTAATACTACTACTGTATACAGGGTCTACCACTACTACTGTATACAGAGTACTACTACTACTGTATACACGGTACTACTACTACTGTACTGGGTACTACTACTACTACTGTTTACATGGTACTACTTCTACTGTGTACAGGGTACTACTACTGTACTGGGTACTACTACTACTACTGTTTACATGGTACTACTTCTACTGTGTACAGGGTACTAGTACTGTACAGGGTACTACTACTACTCTGCAGGATACTACTACTACTGTACACGGTACTACTACTACTGTATACAGGGTACTACTACTACTGTATACAGGGTACTACTACTGCTGTACAGGATACTACTACTACTGTATACAGGGTACTACTACTTCGGTGTACAGGGTACTACTACTACTACTGTATACATGGTGCTACTATTACTGTATACAGGGTACTACTACTACAGTACAAGGTACTACTACTACTGCTGTATACATGGTACTACTTCTACTGTATACAGGGTACTACTACTACTACTGTACTGGGTACTACTACTACTACTGTATACAGGGTACTACTTCTACTGATACAGGGTACTACTACTGTACAGGTTACTACTACTACTGTATACAGGGTACTACTACAGCTGTATACAGGGTACTAGTACTTTGGTATACAGGGTACTACTTCTACTGTTTACAGGGTCTACTTTATACATAGTGCTACTATTACTGTATACAAGGTACTACTACTACTGTACAAGGTACCACTACTACTGTATACAGGGTACTACTTCTACTGTTTACAGGGTCTACTACTACTACTACTGTATACAGGGTACTACTACTTCTGTTTACACCGTACTACTACTACTGTACTGGGAACAACTACTACTACTGTATACATGGTACTACTTCTACTGTATACAGGTCACTACTACTACTGTATACAGGGTACTGCTACTACTGTACAGGGTACTACTACTACTACTACTACTGTATACGGGGTACTACTACTACTGTATACAGGGTACTGCTACTACTGTATACAGGGTACTACTTGGTTGTCAGAAAGTCCCTTTGATTGCACAGTGGCTGGTTATTGTCAGGTACCCAGTTAGACTGTAGGAGGCACAAAGTCTGATATGATTTTTTTTGTGAATCATTGTCTGGATTACAATGAATGGATATTTTTGTAGTGGTTGATACTTTTTTTGTCAGGACAAATGAAGTCTGACATTTTTAAGTGGAAATTAAACATTTTAGAATTCTTTTTAAACCTTGAATTTGATTTGAATACACTACAAGTTTTAACTTCAGTCTGTACTGGACATTTCCAGCAACAACATTTTGATCAAATGAAGATCCTACATCGGTATGTATGGCTTAGAGTTTAGGTTATTCTTCCAGAAGTAGAGAAGGGAGGAAAGAGCGGAGAGTTTGGAAAGTAGGGAGAAGGGCAAGCTGGAGGAGGGCAAAATTATGGTTAGAAAAGGTTGCTGGAGAATGGTGAAGGGGTTGGTGGAGGGTGGAGAAGGATGAAAGGGTGAGTGGAAAGTGGAGAAAGGAGTAGGGTTGGGTGAAGGGAGTTTGAAAGGGAGTGGACAGAAGGGTAGAGAGGAGTGTAGAGTGTTAAAAGGATTTTAAGAAGGGTGAAAACTTGAAAACACAGGGGCAAAACTGGAGAAAGTTGGAGAGATTTGGTGAATGGTGGGGGACAGAGAAGAGGTAAAGGAGGGGTGGAGAAGGAAGAGAGAGTCTGATAGTTTAAGAAGGGTGGAGTGAGTGGAGGTGGAAAGGGGAGAGAGAGTCTGATAGTTTAAGAAGGGTGGAGTGAGTGAGTGGTGGAAAGGGGAGAGAGAGTCTGATAGTTTAAGAAGGGTGGAGTGAGTGAGTGAGTGGAGGTGGAGAGGGGAGAGAGAGTCTGATAGTTTAAGAAGGGTGGAGTGAGTGAGTGAGTGGAGGTGGAGAGGGGAAAGAAGGGCCAAAGGGGAGGGGGACAGTCAGAAATGTTGAAACCCTACAATTGATGGTGTTTGATTTCCACCAGTAATTACCATTCCTCTGGCTCACTGCCTTCCCAATCTGGCCTATCTTATATCCACAGCACATACCACGAATGACTGGCTGGCCACGCTCACTGCTTCTGATGCTCCAAACTGCCAGGGATTGGTCTTGGGGTCCTGGAGCGTTTGAGTTCGCAGCAAAATATAGACATATATAGTGCCTTCGGAAAGTATTTAGACCCATTAACTTTTTCCACATTTTGTTATGTTACAGCTTTATTCTAAAATTGATTAAATTGTTTTTTTCCCCTCATCAATCTACACACAGTTTTTGCTTCGGGCGGCAGGTAGCCTAGTGGTTAGAGTGTTGGATTAGTAACCGGAAGGTTGCACGATCGAATCCCTGAGCTGACAAGGTAATAAATCTGTCTTTCTGCCTCTGAACAAGGCAGTTAACCCACTGTTCCTAGGCTGGCATTGAAAATAAAAATGTGTTCTTAACTGACTTGCCTAGTTAAATGAAGGTAAATAAACAATACACTTATAAGATTTATAAAAATATTAAAACGGAAATATCACAATATCACAATATTTTAATCAGTACTTTGTGGGGTTTGACGACACAAGCTCGGCACACCTGTTTCTCCCATTCCTCTCTGCAGTTCCTCTCAAGCTCTGTCAGGTTGGATGGGGAGCGTTACAACACAGCTATTTTCAGGTCTCTCCAGAAATGCTCAATCGGGTTCAGATCCGGGCTCTGGCTGGGCCACTCAAGGACATTCAGAGACTTGTCCCGAAGCCACACCAGCGTTGTCTTGGCTGTGTGCTTAGGGTCATTGTCCTGTTGGAAGGTGAACCTTCGCCCCAGTCTGAGGTCCTGAGTGCTCTGGAGCAGGTTTTCATCAAGGATCTCTCTGTACTTTGCTCCGTTCATCTTTGCCACGATCCTGACTAGTCTCTCAGTCCCTGCAGGTTTCCTCCAGACGTGATGCTTGGCCTTCAGGCCAAAATAGTTCAATTTTGGTTTCATGAGACCAGAGATTCTTGTTTCTCATGGTCTGAGAGTCTTTATGTGCCTTTTGGAAAACTCCAAGCGGGCTATCATTTGTCTTTTACTGAGGAATGGCTTCCGTCTGGCCACTCTACATGAAGGCCTAATTGGTGGAGTGCTGCAAAGATGGTTGTCCTTCTGGAAGGTTCTCCCATCTCCACAGAGGAACTCTAGAGCCCTGTCAGTGACCATTGGGTTCTTGGTCACATCCCTGACCAAGGCCTTTCTCCCCTGATTGCTATAGGAAGAGTCTCGGTGGTTCCAAACTTCTTCCATGTAAGAATGATGGAGGCCACTGTGTTCTTTGGGACCTTCAATGTGTTGATACCCTTCTCCAGATGTGTGCCTCGACACAATCCTGTCTCGGAGCGCTACGGACAATTCCTCATGGATTGGTTTTTGCTCTGACATACGCTGTCAACTGTGGGACCTTACATAGACAGGTGTGTGCCTTTCCAAATCATGTCCAATCAATTGAATTTACCATCGGTTGACTCCAGTCAAGTTGTAGAAACATCTCAAGGAGGATCAATGGAAACAAGATGCACCTGAGCTCAATTTCGAGTTTCATTGCAAAGGGTCTGAATACTTATGTAAATAAGGTATTACAGTATTTTTTTTACAACAGTTTTTTGCTTTGTGGGGTATTGTGTGTCGATTGCTGAGGAAATTGTTTTATTTATTCCATTTTAGAACAAGGCTGTAACAAAATGTGGACAGGTCAAGGGTTCTGAGTTATTTCCCAAGGCACTGTACATACTGTATACATTTTCACAAATGTACACACACACACAACCACTGGAAATCAGGAAGGGTACAAATGAACTGTTGAACGAATTACTATAGTATTGGGACCCTACTATATCCAAAGTAGATATGGGTGACCAGTTGTAACTGGAACGTCTAGACAGATTGGACGAAGAAATTCTCCTTACACCATTCCTATGGGTTGTAACAGAGACGTATATGTTCTGTAAGTTATAGGATGTCTGGATCTTGTTCCTCACAACCTAGTCTTGGGTTGGGCAGGCTTTTGTTCCACCCCAGCACTGTCTTGCACATCTTGATTAAACCAACCAAGGGCTTGAGTTGAAACAAAAGCATGCACATCCTCATGCATTAGAGGTGTTACCTAAAATACATCCTTCCTTTCTATATCCTTGGAGTAGGGATTACCTCCCTCAAGAAGAGAGGAAGGAGTAAAGGTAGGAAGGAAGGAAGGAAGGAAGGAAGGAAGGAAGGAAGGAAGGAAAGAAAGAAAGAAAGAAAGAAAGAAAGAAAGAAAGAAGGAAGGAAGGAAGGAAGGAAGGAAGGAAGGAAGGAAGGAAGGGAAGAGAAAAAGGAGGAAAGAAAGAAATTAACGTAGAAAGTAGGAAGTAAAGGAAGGAAGGATTTCAACAGGACAAGTAACTACATCCATTTCTCCAAAGCTAATGGATGAGATGTGTGGATGAAGGAAATGGCAGGTTGTCTGATGTTGGATTGTGTTTGGGCAGATTATCTACATACTTCTCTACTGGACATTGGATATTTGTAAAAGTGAAGTCTGTGTATTTGAGTAGGTCGAGAAAAGCCATTTATGCCAAAAAGAGAGAAAAATGAAGGAGAGAAAACAAACACCATGAATTCGGTTGCACATTTGGTTGCTGTGTTCTTCAATGTGAAACACATTTTATTTCTCTGTCGTTCAAGGACAAGCATTCTTTCCCTCTCTCTCTCTCTCTCTCTCTCTCTCTCTCTCTCTCTCTCTCTCTCTCTCTCTCTCTCTCTCTGTCTCTCTCTGTCTCTCTCTCCGTCTCTCCCACTTTCTCTCTCTGTCTCTCTGTCTCTCTCTGTCTCTCTCTCCCTCTCCTACTCTCGCTCTCTGCCTTTCTCTCCTCTCTGTCTCACTCTTTTTTTTTACTTCTAGCTCAATTTCAACATAACGTTTAGGTAGGGTCTTTTCCCCTGCCCTCTCTCAAGGACGATAGATAAATATTTAGCGTGTCCCCGTTCCAAACGTATGTCTTATCAAAAGCGTTTATCGCAAACGTTCACAGGTGCCGAGGTGGCCAAGTTCACAGCTTAGGAAATGTTTTTCCTCTGTGAGCTTGACTGATACTACTGGAAGCAGCTGGGAACAATGCCACAGACCAGAAATCACCCTGACCAGAAATCACCCTGCATTTGGGAATTATCTGATGATGGGTGTAAAAGGAATGGCAGAATTCTCCTGGGATACAGTTTACAGACACACACAAACACAGACACGCAGACACACACACACACGCACACACACACGCACACACACACATGCAAAACATGACCCTTACACTGACACCATTATACTATACTAAATGCATTTCCAGTGCAGTGGCAACCAGTTAAATTGCACCTGAGAGGAAATTAGCCAATCTTTCCATTCAATGTGGCACAAAGACCTTAGTTGGGTTTCTATCTTCCCTTGGGTCCTGGGGGTACAGAACAATATGCTGTTATAGGTGGCTCTTCTGGAGCCTGACCTGGCATCCCTGTTCAGTAGACAGGCTTTTCACACACACACACAGATATGTTGTAAATTACTCTTCGAATGCTCCTTGACCACAGGCTAGAGACAGGAATGAGATAAGCAGTTTATCGCTTTAGTCTCATCTTTCTTTCTCATTCTCTCTCTATGTATCTCTCTTGATACCAATGTCTCATTCTCTCTCTCTCTCTCTCTCTCTCTCTCTCTCTCTCTCTCTCTCTCTCTCTCTCTCTCTCTCTCTCTCTCTCTCTCTCTCTCTCTCTCTCTCTCTCTCTCTCTCTCTCCAACACTTATTTAAAATGTTATTTTCACATAGTTCTAAATGGATATAAACTGAGGATTTTTTTAAATTGTGTAATAATCATGCTTCTTCCTTGTCCTCCTCCTTCTTCTTCATCTTGTTCTTCTTCTTTGTGATCTCCCCCACCAGCCATCCCAAATGAACGTTGTTCAACCAATTTCACTCTTTTTTTCTCAAGACATATCCATCATTTTCTCTCCAGTTGTTTTCACGATTCCAGAGCTATTGCAAAAATGTGTCTGCCTGTTCCCTTATAAGGAATAGGAAGGGATGTTTCCAGTCTCTCTCTCGCTCATGTTTTCTTTTCTCACTCCCCCTTACTTTTACCAAAGAAGCGGGTGGCTGGGTGAAAGAATTAGGGTCCACGTCTAGACTTCTGCGCGGGAATTAAGGTAAAGAAATCAGGGTGAGTACACTGGGCTAGATAATACATCCGAGTGAGTTACACTGGGCTGAAAAAATCAGGGTGAGTTACATTGGGATAGATAAATCAGGGTGAGATACATTGAGCTAGAGAAATCAGGGTGAGTTACAATGGGCTAGATATATCAGGGTGAGTTACACTGGGCTAGATAAAACATCAGGGTGAGTTACACTGGGCTAGATAAAACTTCAGTGTGAGTTACACTGGGCTAGATAAATCAGGGTGAGTTACACTGGGCTAGATAATACATCAGGGTGAGTTACACTGGGCTAGATGAATCATGGTGAGTTACATAAATCAGTGTCAGTAACACTGGTCAAGAAAATACCTCCGGTTTATTTACACTGCGCTAGATAATACCTCATGTTGATTTACTCTGGGATAGATAAATCAGGGAGAGTAACTCTGGGCTATATATATCAGTGTGAGTTACACTGGGCTAGATAAATCAGGGTGAGTTACACTGGGCTAGATAATACATCAGGGTGAGTTACACTGGGCTAGATGAATGATGGTGAGTTACATTTGGCTAGATAATACATCAAGGTAAGTTACACTGGGCTAGATAATACATCAGAGTGAGTTACACTGGGCTAGCTGAATCAGGGTGAGTTACTGTGAACTAGATAATTATTCAGGGTGAGTTACACTGGGCTAGATAATACATCAGAGTGAGTTACACTGGGCTAGCTGAATCAGGGTGAGTTACACTGAACTAGATAATACATCAGGGTGAGTTACTGTGAACTAGATAATTAATCAGGGTGAGTTACACTGGGCTAGATAACACATCAGGGTGAGTTACTGTGAACTAGATAATTAATCAGGGTGAGTTACACTGGGCTAGATAACACATCAGGGTGAGTTACTGTGAACTAGATAATTAATCAGGGTGAGTTACACTGGGCTACATAAATCAGGGTCAGTAACACTGGTCAGGAAAATACCTCAGGTTGATTTACACTGCGCTAGATTATACATCATGTTGATTTACTCTGGGCTAGATAAATCAGGGAGAGTAACTCTGGGCTAGATATATCAGTGTGAGTTACACTGGGCTAGATAATACATCAGGTTGAGTTACACGGGGCTAGATAAATCAGGGTGAGTTACACTGGGCTAGATAATAGATCAGGGTGAGTTACACTGGGCTAGATAAATCAGGGTGAGTTACACTGGGCTAGATACTGTAAATCAATGTGAGTTACACTGGGCTAGATAATACATCAGGGTGAGTTACACTGGGCTAAATAAATCAGGGTGAGTTACACTGGGCTAGATACTGTAAATCAGGGTGATTGACACGAGAATAGATAAAACATCAGGGTGAGTTACACTGGTCTAGACAATACATCAGTCACAAAGGGCTAGATACTGTAAATCAGGGTGAGTTACGCTGGGATAGATGAATCAGGGTGAGTTACACTGGCCTAGATAATACGTTAGGGTGAGTTTCACTGGCCTAGATAAATTAGGGTGAGTTACACTGGGCTAGAAAATACATTAGGGTGAGTTACACTGGGATAGATAAATAAGGTTCAGTTCACATAGGTTAGATAAATCATTCTGAGTTACACTGGCCTAGATTAATCACTGTGAGTTACACTGGGCTAGATAAAATCAGGGTGATTTTCACTGATCCAGATAAATCAGGGTGAGTTAAACTATGCTAGATAATACATCAGGGTGAGTTACACTTGGCTATATATATCAGGGTGAGTTAGCTGGGCTAGATGCTGCAAATCAGGGAGAGTTACACTGGGCTTAATTTTTATTTATTTATTTATTTTAACTTTATTTAACTAGGCAAGTGTCACGACTTCCGCCGAAGTCGGTCCCTCTCCTTGTTCGGGCGACGTTTGGCGGTCGACGTCACCTGTCTTCTAGCCGTCGCCGATCCACTTTTCAATTTCCGTTTGTTTTGTCTTCATTATACACACCTGGTTTCTATTCCAATAATTACATGTTCCTTATTTAAACCCTCTGTTTCCCCCATGGTTTTGTGCGTGTTTGTTTAATGTAAGTTGGTCAGTTTTGTGAGCTTGTTATATTTACTACTTGGAATTTGTAGTTTGTTTGAGTAAAAGATACGTGATTACTCATCTCTGTTGTCCTGCGCCTGACTCCGCTTTACCTGCTACACTGAGACCCTTGACAGAAACACACACCACGAAATGGAGTCAGCAGGAGCACACAGCCCTTCTTTTCCAGTCGAGGAGCGCGTCCAGCAGCACGCGACCATGTTGCAACGTCTCGGCACAGCCATGGATCGTGCTGAAAACAATGGAGCGATGGGAGAGAGGAGGTCTTCCAGCGCCTCCACCATCACCTCAACAACCCCCACCGCTGTCCACCCCTGGTCCCAGTGGGATAAGACTCACGCTCCCGAGGATAATGGCACGGCTGCCGTGTGCCAGGGGTTCCTACTCCAGCTGGAACTCTACCTGGTGACCGTCCACCCGGCTCCTTCGGGATGCGAGAGCGTCTCCTGTCTATCAGAGAAAGCCCTAGAATTGGCCAATGCCGTATGGGAAGAGGGCGAAGCGGCTTTGGACCTCTGAGGATTTCACCCGGTTTTCGACCACCCACCTGAGGGTAGAGCGGCGGGTGAACACCTGTTTCACCTACGGCTGGGGACGAGGAGCGCACAGGACTTTGCTTTGGACTTCCGAACCCTGGCCGCCGGCGTGGGATGGAATGACAGGGCCCTGATTGACCGTTATCGGTGCAGTCTGCGTGTGGACGTGCGTCAGGAGCTGGCCTGCAGGGATACCACCCTTACGTTCGACCAGCTGGTGGACCTGTCCATCCGGCTGGATAACCTGCTGGCCACCTGCAGTCGTCCGGATCGGGGCCCGTCAGTTCCATCCCCCAGCACCTCCGCTCCGACCCCCATGGAGCTGGGAGGTGCTGTGCTTAGGGTGACCGGAGGAGGGGCCATTCCCTGCACCATCTGTGGCCACAGAGGGCACACTGCTGGTCGGTGATGGGAGGGTTCCTCAGGGAGTCGAGGCAGCAGGCAGGGCACTATCGTGTCACCCCAGGTGAGTAGGCACCAGACTCACCCAGAGCCCCCTGTTGCTCACATGTTTGTGGGTATAGAATTTGTATAGAGTTTTCCCCGCATTTCCAGCATAAGGAGCTCGTAGATTCAGGCGCAGCTGGGAACTTTATTGATCATTCATTTGCCCATAGTTTAGAGATCCCCATTGTTCCTGTTAATATGACCTTTCCTGTGCATGCCTTAGATAGTTGACCATTAGGGTCAGGGCTGATTAGGGAGGCCACTGCTCCACTAAGCATGGTTACGCAGGAAGGACATGAGGAGAGAATCAGTCTCTTCCTTATTGATTCTCCTGCGTTTCCCGTGGTGCTGGGCATACCCTGGTTGGCCTGTCATGACCCCATTATTTCGTGGCAACAGAGGGCTCTCAAGGGATGGTCACGAAAGTGCTCGGGGAGGTGTGTAGGTGTTTCCATCAGTGCGACTACGGTGGAAAGTCCAGACCAGGTCTCCACCAACAGTCCATCTCCTTCCTAGGGTACCGCATTTCCACGTCAGGGGTGGAGATGGAGAGTTACCGCATTTCAGCCGTGCATAATTGGACGACTCCCAACACGGTAAAGGAAGTGCAGTGGTTCTTAAGGTTTGCCAACTAGTACCGGAGGTTTATCCGGGGCTTTGGTCAGGTAGCGACTCCCATTACCTCACTGCTGAAAGGGGGACTGGTGCGACTGCAGTGGTCAGCTGAGGTGGACAGGGCTTTTGGTCACCTGAAGGCTCTGTTTACCTCGGCTCCCATGCTGGCTCATCCGGATCCCATTCATAGTGGAGGTGGACGTGTCAGAGGCTGGGATAAAGGCTGTGTTGTCTCAGCGCTCGGGTACGCCACCAGAACTCCTCCCCTGTGTCTTCTTTTCGAAGCTCAGCTTGGTGGAGCGAAACTATGATGTGGGAGACCGGGAGCTGTTGGCTGTCGTCAAGGCTCTGAAGGTGTGGAGACATTGGCTTGAGGGGGCTAAACACCCTTTTCTCATCTGGACTGACCACCGCAATCTGGAGTACATCCGGGCGGCGATGAGACTGAACCCTTGCCAGGCAAGGTGGGCCATGTTTTTTCCTCGTTTTGTTGTCACCCTATCCTACCGACCAGGTTCCCAAAACGCTAAGGCATACGCACTGTCCTGGATGTTTGACACAGAGGAGCGGTCCATAGATCCCACTCCCATACTTCCGGCCTCTTACCTGGTGGCACCGGTCGTGTGGGAGCTGGATGTGTGGGAGCTGGACATCGAGCAGCCGCGTTCTATACAGAGCCCACTCCTACTCAGTGTCCAGCTGGGCGTCTGTACGTTCCGTCTGCTGTCCGCGACCGTTTGATCTATTGGGCCAACACGTCACCCTCCTCTGGTCATCCTGGCATCGGTCGGACAGTGCTTAGTGGGAAGTACTGGTGGTCCACCTTGGCCAAGGACGTGAGGGTTTATGTTTCCTCCTGCTCGGTGTGCGCTCAGTGCAAGGCTCCTAGGCACCTGCCCAGAGGGAAGTTACAACCTCTACCCGTTCCACAACGGCCGTGGTCACACCTGTCTGTGGACTTCTTGACGGATCTTCCTCCATCACAGGGAAACACCAGCATTCTGGTCATTGTGGATCTGTTTTCTAAGTCCTGTCATCTCCTTCCTTTGCCCGGTCTCCCTACGGCCCTACAGACTGCGGAGGCTCGGTTCACCCACGTCTTCCGGCACTACGGGATGCCTGAGGACATAGTCTCTGATCGGGGTCCCCAGTTTACGTCCAGGGTCTGGAGGGCGTTCATGGAACGTCTGGGGGTCTCGGTCAGCCTCACCTCAGGTTTTCACCCCGAGAGTAATGGGCAGGTGGAGAGAGTTAACCAGGATGTGTGTAGGTTTCTGTGGTCATATTGCCAGGACCGGCCGGGGGAGTGGGCGGCTTTCATCCCCTGGGCAGAGATGGCCCAAAACTAACTCCGCCACTCCTCCACTAACCTGTCTCCCTTCCAGTGCGTACTAGGTTATCAGCCGGTTCTGGCACCCTGGCATCAGAGCCAGATCGAGGCTCCTGCGGTGGATGAATGGTTTAGGCGCTCGGAGGAGACCTGGGACGCCGCCCATGTGCACCTGCAACGGGCCATGAGGCGGCAGAAGGCGAGCGCCGACCGCCACCGCAGTGAGGCCCCGGTGTTCGCCCGGTACCCCTCCGCCTGCCCTGCCGGAAGCTGGGTCCGTGGTTTGTGGGGCCATTCAAAGTCCTGAGGAGACTGAACGAGGTTTGCTACAGGTTACAGCTACCCCCAGATTACCGTATTAACCCCTCGTTCCATGTGTCTCTCCTCAGGCCGGTGGGAGGTTCCTCCGCCCCCTCTGGACATCGAGGGGGCCCCGGCGTATGCTGTTCGCCGGGCGAGGGGTCTTCAGTACCTCGTGGAGTGGGAGGGGTACGATCCAGAGGAGAGATGCTGGGTGCCGGTGGAGGACATCCTGGACCCTTCGTTGCTGCGGGAGTTTCACCATCTCCTTCCGGATCGCCCTGTGCCTCGTCCTCCAGGTGGTCCCCGAGGCCGGTGTCGGCGCGCTGCTAAAGCCGCGAGTCAAGAGGGGGGGTACTGTCACAACTTCCGCCGAAGTCGGTCCCTCTCCTTGTTCAGGCGGCGTTCGGCAGTCGACGTCACCTGTCTTCTAGCCGCCGCCGATCCACTTTTCAATTTCCATTTGTTTTGACTTCATTATACACACCTGGTTTCTATTCCAATAATTACATGTTCCTTATTTAAACCCTCTGTTTCCCCCATAGTTTTGTGCTTGTTGGTTTATTGTAAGTTGGTCAGTTTTGTAAGCTTGTTATATTTACTATTTGGAATTTGTAGTTTGTTTGAGTAAAAGATATGTGATTACTCCTCTCTGTTGTCTTGCACCTGACTCCACTTTACCTGCTACACTGAGACCCTTGACAGCAAGTCAGTTAAGAACAAATTCTTATTTTCGATGATGGCCTGGGAACAGTGGGTTAACTGCCTTGTTCAGGGGCAGAACGACAGATATTTACCTGCCGCCCCACATCAGGGTGACGTACACTGGGCTAGAAAATACACCAGGGTGAGTTACACTGGGCTAGAAGAATCAGGGTGAGTTACACTTGGCTAGATAATGTAAATCAGGGTGAGTTACACTGGGCTAGACAATACATCAGGGTGATTTACAAAGGGCTAGAAAAATCAGGGTGAGTTACACTTGGTTAGATAATGTAAATCAGGGTGAGGTAAAATGGGAAAGATAAATCAAGGTGTCTTAAAATGGGCTAGATAACGTAAATCAGCGTTAGTTACAATGGGCTAGATGATACGCCAGAGTGAGTTACACTGGCCTAGATAAATAAGGTTGAGTTACACTGGGCTATATAATACATCAGGGTGAGTTACACTGGGCTATATAATACATCAGGGTTAGTTACACTGGGCTAGATTATACATCAGGGTGAGTTACACTGGGCTATATACTGTACATCAGGGTCAGTTACACTGGGCTACTTCCGGCGCCGACAGAGATGGCAGCCTCGCTTCACGTTCTCAGGAAACTATGCAGTATTTTGTTTTTTTATGTATTACTTCTTACATTGTTACCCCGGGAAATATTACGTTTTATTACATACAACCGGGAGGAACTATTGGATATAAGAGCAACGTCAACTTACCAACATTACGACCAGGAATACGACTTTCCCAAAGAGGATTCTCTGTTTGTTACCCCAGCCAGGACAATAGACTGGATAGCACCCGGCGACTCAAAACAACGGCGGCGCCGGAGAAGAGGGAAACGCGCCGGTCTTATGGTCAAACTACGTCGACGGGCGCATCGTGCACCTCTCCCAAGAATTTTAATCGCCAATGTACAGTCTATTGACAACAAAGTAGATGAAATCCGATCGAGGGTTGCCTTTCAGAGAGACATCCGAGACTGCAACGTTCTTTGCTTCACGGAAACATGGCTCACTCAGGACACGTTATCTGAGTCGGTACAGCCACCTGGTTTCTCCACGCATCGCACCGACAGAAACAAACATCTCTCTGGTAAGAAGAAGGGCGGGGGTGTAGGCCTTATGATTAACGAGACGTGGTGTGATCATAACAACATACAGGAACTCAAGTCCTTTTGTTCACCTGACATAGAATTCCTTACAATCAAATGCAGACCGCATTACCTACCAAGAGAATTCTCCTCGATTATAATCACAGCCGTGTACATCCCCCCCTCAAGCTGATACATCGACGGCACTGAAAGAAATGTATTTCACTCTAGGTAAATTGGAAACCACATATCCTGAGGCTGCATTTATTGTGGCTGGGGATTTTAATAAGGCTAATTTGAAAACAAGGCTACCGAAATTTTACCAGCATATCGAATGTGCCACCCGGGCTGGTAAAATCCTGGATCATTGTTATTCCAACTTCCGTGATGCATACAAGGCTATTCTCCGCCCTCCTTTCGGCAAGTCTGACCATGACTCAATTTTGTTGCTCCCAGCCTACAAACAGAAACTAAAACAGGAAACACCCGTTCTCAGGTCTGTTCAACGCTGGTCCGACCAATCTGATTCCATGCTGCAAGATTGCTTCGAGCACGTGGACTGGGATATGTTCCGGACAGCATCTGACAACAACATTGATGTATATGCTGATTCGGTGAGCGAGTTTATTAGCAAGTGCATTGGTGATGTTGTATCCATAGCAAATATTAAAACCTTCCCCAACCAGAAACCGTGGATTGATGGCAGCATTCGCGCAAAACTGAAAGCGCGAAACACTGCTTTGAACCAGGGTAAGGCTACCGGAAACATGACTGAATACAAACAGGGTAGCTATTCCCTCCGCAAGGCAATCAAACAAGCTAAGCGTCAATATAGAGACAAAGTAGAGTCACAATTCAATGGCTCAGACACAAGAGGAATGTGGCAGTGTCTACAGTCAATCACGGACTACAAAAAGAAAACCAGCCCGTTGCGGACCATGATGTCCTGCTCCCAGACAAACTAAACAACTTCTTTGCTCGCTTTGAGGACAATACAGTGCCACCCACACGGCCTGCTACCAAAACCTGCGGGCTCTCCTTCACCGCAGCCAATGTGAGAAAAACATTTAAATGTGTTAACCCTCGCAAGGCTGCCGGCCCAGATGGCATCCCTGGCCGTGTCCTCAGAGAATGCACAGGCCAGCTGGCTGGTGTGTTTACGGACATATTCAATCAGTCCCTATCCCAGTCTGCTGTTCCCACATGCTTCAAGAGGGCCACCATTGTTCCTGTTCCCAAGAAAGCTAAGGTAACTGAGCTAAATGACTATCGCCCTGTAGCACTCACTTCCGTCATCATGAAGTGCTTTGAGAGATTAGTCAAGGATCATATCACCTCCATCCTGCCAGACACCCTGGACCCACTCCAATTTGCTTACCGTCCCAATAGGTCCACAGGCAGCGCAATCGCAATCACACTGCATACTGCCCTAACCCACCTGGACAAGAGGAATACTTATGTAAGAATGCTGTTCATCGACTACAGCTCAGCATTTAACACCATAGTTCCCTCCAAGCTCGTCATTAAGCTCGAGACCCTGGGTCTCGACCCAGCCCTGTGCAACTGGGTCCTGGACTTCCTGACGGGCCGGCCCCAGGTGTTGAGGGTTGGAAACAACATCTCCACCCCACTGATCCTCAACACTTGGGCCCCACAAGGGTGCGTTCTCAGCCCTCTCCTGTACTCCCTGTTCACCCATGACTGCGTGGCCAAGCACGCATCCAACTCAATCATCAAGTTTGCTGATGACACTACAGTGGTAGGCTTGATTACCAACAACAACGAGACGGCCTACAGGGAGGAGGTGAGGGCCCTCGGAGTGTGGTGTCAGGAAAATAACCTCTCACTCAATGTCAACAAAACAAAGGAGATGATCGTGGACTTCAGGAAACAGGAGAGGAGCACCCTATCCACATCGAGGGGACAGTAGTGGAGAAGGTGGAAAGTTTTAAGTTCCTCGGCGTACACATCACGGACAAACTGAATTGGTCCACCCACACAGACAGCGTGGTGAAGAAGGCGCAACAGCGCCTCTTCAACCTCAGGAGGCTGAAGAAATTCGGCTTGTCACCAAAATCACTCACAAACTTCTACAGATGCACAATCGAAAGCATCCTGTCGGGCTGTATCACCGCCTGGTACGGCAACTGCTCCGCCCACAACCGTAAGGCTCTCCAGAGGGTAGTGAGGACTGCACAACGCATCACCGGGGGTAAACTACCTGACCTTCAGGACACCTACACCACCCGATGCCACAGGAAGGCCAAAAACATCATCAAGGACAACAACCACCCGAGCCACTGCCTGTTCACCCCGCTATCATCCAGAAGGCGAGGTCAGTACAGGTGCATCAAAGCTGGGACCGAGAGACTGAAAAACAGCTTCTACCTCAAGGCCATCAGACTGTTAAACAGCCATCACTAACATTGAGTGGCTGCTGCCAACATACTGACTTAAATCTCTAGCCACTTTAAACATAGGAATTGGATGTAACAATGTATCACTAGCCACTTTAAACAATTTTGTATATAATGTTTACTTATACGACATACTTATATCAAATGTATACACTGTACTCTAAACCATCTACTGAATCTTGCCTATGCCGTTCGGCCATCGACCCAAATCTCTAGCCACTTTAATAATTATAATTGGATGAAATAATGTATCACTAGCCACTTTAAACAATGCCATTTATATAATGTTACATTTCCTACATTACTCATCTCATATATATGTGTATATACTGTACTCCATACCATCTACTGCATCCTGCCTCACTCATCCATATATTTATATGTACATACTCGTATTCATTCCGTTACCCTTGTGTGTATAAGGTATTTGTTGTGAATTTGTTAGATTACTTGTTAGATACTACTGCATGGTCGGAACTAGAAGCACAAGCATTTCGCTACACTCGCATTAACATCTGCTAACCATGTGTATATGACAAATAAAATTTGATTTGATTTAAATCAAGCTGAGTTACACTGGGATAGATAAATCAGGGTGAGTTACACTGGGCTAGATAATGTAAATCAATATGAGTTACACTGGGATAGATGAATCAGGTTCAGTTAACATGGGTTACATAAATCAGCGTGAGTTACACTGAGCTAGATTAATCACTGTAAGTTACACTGGCCTAGATACTGTAAATCAGGGTGAGTTACACTGAGCTAGAAAATTTATCAATCTAAGTTACACTAGGCTGGATAAATTAGGGTGAGATATACTGAGCTATATAATACATCAGGGTGAGTTACACTGGGCTAGATAAGTCAGGGTGAGTTGCACTGGGCTGGATAAAACAGGGTGAGTTACACTGGGCTAGATAAATCAGGGTGAATTACACTGGGTTAGATACATCAGTTTCAGTTAACATGTGTTAGATAAATCAGGGTGAGTTACACTGGGCCAGGTACATCATTCTGAATTATTCTGGTATAGATAAATCACTGTTAGTTACACTGGGCAAGCTAAATTCAAGGTGAGTTTCATTGGGCTTCATCATACATCAGGGTGAGTTACACTAGTCTAGATGAATCAGGATGAGTTACACTGGGCTAGATATTGTACATCAGGGTGAGTTACACTGGGCTAGATAAATCAAGGTGAGATACACTGGGCTAGATATTGTACATCAGGGTGAGTTACACTGGGCTAGATAAATCAAGGTGAGATACACTGGGCTAGATAAATCAGGGTGAGATACACTGGGCTAGATAATACATCAGGGTGAGATACACTGGGCTAGATAATACATCAGGGTGAGTTACACTGGGCTAGATACATCAGGGTGAGTTACACTGGGCTAGATAATACATCAGGTGAGTTACACTGGGCTAGATAAGTCAGGTGAGTTGCACTGGGCTAGATAAAACAGGGTGAGTTACACTGGGTTAGATACATCAGTTTCAGTTAACATGTGTTAGATAAATCAGGGTGAGTTACACTGGGCCAGGTACATCATTCTGAATTATTCTGGTATAGATAAATCACTGTTAGTTACACTGGGCAAGCTAAATTCAGGGTGAGTTTCATTGGGCTTCATCATACATCAGGGTGAGTTACACTAGTCTAGATGAATCAGGATGAGTTACACTGGGCTAGATATTGTACATCAGGGTGAGTTACACTGGGCTAGATAAATCAAGGTGAGATACACTGGGCTAGATAAATCAGGGTGAGATACACTGGGCTAGATAATACATCTGGGTGAGATACACTGGGCTAGATAATACATCAGGGTGAGTTACACTGGGCTAGATACATCAGGGTGAGTTACACTGGGCTAGATAAATCAAGGTGAGTTACACTGGGCTAGATAAATCAGGGTGAGATACACTGGGCTAGATACATCAGGGTGAGTTACACTGGGCTAGATAAATCAAGGTGAGTTACACTGGGCTAGATACATCAGGGTGAGTTACACTGGGCTAGATAATACATCAGGGTGAGTTACACTGGGCTAGATAAGTCAGGGTGAGTTGCACTGGGCTAGATAAAACAGGGTGAGTTACACTGGGTTAGATACATCAGTTTCAGTTAACATGTGTTAGATAAATCAGGGTGAGTTACACTGGGCCAGGTACATCATTCTGAATTATTCTGGTATAGATAAATCACTGTTAGTTACACTGGGCAAGCTAAATTCAGGGTGAGTTTCATTGGGCTTCATCATACATCAGGGTGAGTTACACTAGTCTAGATGAATCAGGATGAGTTACACTGGGCTAGATATTGTACATCAGGGTGAGTTACACTGGGCTAGATAAATCAAGGTGAGATACACTGGGCTAGATAAATCAGGGTGAGATACACTGGGCTAGATAATACATCTGGGTGAGATACACTGGGCTAGATAATACATCAGGGTGAGTTACACTGGGCTAGATACATCAGGGTGAGTTACACTGGGCTAGATAAATCAAGGTGAGTTACACTGGGCTAGATAAATCAGGGTGAGATACACTGGGCTAGATACATCAGGGTGAGTTACACTGGGCTAGATAAATCAAGGTGAGTTACACTGGGCTAGATACATCAGGGTGAGTTACACTGGGCTACATACTGTAATTCATGGTGAGTGACACGGGAATAGATAAACCATCTGGGTGAGTTACACTGGGCTAGACTTTACATCAGGGTGAGTTACAAAGGGCTAGATACTGTAAATCGGGCTGAGTTACACTGGGATAGATGAATCAGGGTGAGTTACACTGGTCTAGATTATACATGAGGGTGAGTTACACTGGGCTAGATAATACATGAGGGGGAGCTACATTGGCCAAGATAAATCAGGGTGAGTTACACTGGGCTAGAAGAATCAGGGTGAGTTACACTTGGCTAGATACTGTAAATATGAGTTACACTGGGATAGATGAATCAGGTTCATTTAACATGGGTTACATAAATCAGCGTGAGTTACACTGAGCTAGATTAATCACTGTAAGTTACACTGGCCTAGATACTGTAAATCAGGGTGAGTTACACTGAGCTAGAAAATGTATCAATCTAAGTTACACTAGGCTGGATTAATTAGGGTGAGATATACTGAGCTAGATAATACATCAGGGTGAGTTACACTGGGCTAGATAAGTCAGGGTGAGTTGCACTGGACTAGATAAAACAGGGTGAGTTACACTGGGCTAGATAAATCAGGGTGAATTACACTGGGTTAGATACATCAGTTTCAGTTAACATGTGTTAGATAAATCAGGGTGAGTTACACTGGGCCAGGTACATCATTCTGAATTATTCTGGTATAGATAAATCACTGTTAGTTACACTGGGCAAGCTAAATTCAAGGTGAGTTTCATTGGGCTTCATCATACATCAGGGTGAGTTACACTAGTCTAGATGAATCAGGATGAGTTACACTGGGCTAGATATTGTACATCAGGGTGAGTTACACTGGGCTAGATAAATCAAGGTGAGATACACTGGGCTAGATATTGTACATCAGGGTGAGTTACACTGGGCTAGTTAAATCAAGGTGAGATACACTGGGCTAGATAAATCAGGGTGAGCTACACTGGGCTAGATAATACATCAGGGTGAGTTACACTGGGCTAGATAATACATCAGGGTGAGTTACACTGGGCTAGATACATCAGGGTGAGTTACACTGGGCTAGATAATACATCAGGGTGAGTTACACTGGGCTAGATAAGTCAGGGTGAGTTGCACTGGGCTAGATAAAACAGGGTGAGTTACACTGGGCTAGATAAAACAGGGTGAGTTACACTGGGTTAGATACATCAGTTTCAGTTAACATGTGTTAGATAAATCAGGGTGAGTTACACTGGGCCAGGTACATCATTCTGAATTATTCTGGTATAGATAAATCACTGTTAGTTACACTGGGCAAGCTAAATTCAGGGTGAGTTTCATTGGGCTTCATCATACATCAGGGTGAGTTACACTAGTCTAGATGAATCAGGATGAGTTACACTGGGCTAGATATTGTACATCAGGGTGAGTTACACTGGGCTAGATAAATCAAGGTGAGATACACTGGGCTATATAAATCAGGGTGAGATACACTGGGCTAGATAATACATCAGGGTGAGATACACTGGGCTAGATAATACATCAGGGTGAGTTACACTGGGCTAGATACATCAGGGTGAGTTACACTGGGCTAGATAATACATCAGGGTGAGTTACACTGGGCTAGATAAGTCAGGATGAGTTGCACTGGGCTAGATAAAACAGGGTGAGTTACACTGGGTTAGATACATCAGTTTCAGTTAACATGTGTTAGATAAATCAGGGTGAGTTACACTGGGCCAGGTACATCATTCTGAATTATTCTGGTATAGATAAATCACTGTTAGTTACACTGGGCAAGCTAAATTCAGGGTGAGTTTCATTGGGCTTCATCATACATCAGGGTGAGTTACACTAGTCTAGATGAATCAGGATGAGTTTCATTGGGCTTCATCATACATCAGGGTGAGTTACACTAGTCTAGATGAATCAGGATGAGTTACACTGGGCTAGATATTGTACATCAGGGTGAGTTACACTGGGCTAGATAAATCAAGGTGAGATACACTGGGCTAGATAAATCAGGGTGAGATACACTGGGCTAGATAATACATCTGGGTGAGATACACTGGGCTAGATAATACATCAGGGTGAGTTACACTGGGCTAGATACATCAGGGTGAGTTACACTGGGCTAGATAAATCAAGGTGAGTTACACTGGGCTAGATAAATCAGGGTGAGATACACTGGGCTAGATACATCAGGGTGAGTTACACTGGGCTAGATAAATCAAGGTGAGTTACACTGGGCTAGATACATCAGGGTGAGTTACACTGGGCTACATACTGTAATTCATGGTGAGTGACACGGGAATAGATAAACCATCTGGGTGAGTTACACTGGGCTAGACTTTACATCAGGGTGAGTTACAAAGGGCTAGATACTGTAAATCGGGCTGAGTTACACTGGGATAGATGAATCAGGGTGAGTTACACTGGTCTAGATTATACACGAGGGTGAGTTACACTGGGCTAGATAATACATGAGGGGGAGCTACATTGGCCAAGATAAATCAGGGTGAGTTACACTGGGCTAGAAGAATCAGGGTGAGTTACACTGGGCTAGATACTGTAAATATGAGTTACACTGGGATAGATGAATCAGGTTCATTTAACATGGGTTACATAAATCAGCGTGAGTTACACTGAGCTAGATTAATCACTGTAAGTTACACTGGCCTAGATTCTGTAAATCAGAGTGAGTTACACTGAGCTAGAAAATGTATCAATCTAAGTTACACTAGGCTGGATAAATTAGGGTGAGATATACTGAGCTAGATAATACATCAGGGTGAGTTGCACTGGGCTAGATAAGTCAGGGTGAGTTGCACTGGACTAGATAAAACAGGGTGAGTTACACTGGGCTAGATAAATCAGGGTGAATTACACTGGGTTAGATACATCAGTTTCAGTTAACATGTGTTAGATAAATCAGGGTGAGTTACACTGGGCCAGGTACATCATTCTGAATTATTCTGGTATACATAAATCACTGTTAGTTACACTGGGCAAGCTAAATTCAGGGTGAGTTTCATTGGGCTTCATCATACATCAGGGTGAGTTACACTAGTCTAGATGAATCAGGATGAGTTACACTGGGCTAGATATTGTACATCAGGGTGAGTTACACTGGGCTAGATAAATCAAGGTGAGTTACACTGGGCTAGATAAATCAGGGTGAGATACACTGGGCTAGATAATACATCTGGGTGAGATACACTGGGATAGATAATACATCAGGGTGAGTTACACTGGGCTAGATAAATCAAGGTGAGATACACTGGGCTAGATATTGTACATCAGGGTGAGTTACACTGGGCTAGTTAAATCAAGGTGAGATACACTGGGCTAGATTAATCAGGGTGAGTTACACTGGGCTAGATAAATCAGGGTGAGATACACTGGGCTAGATAATACATCAGGGTGAGTTACACTGGGCTAGACAAATCAGGGTGAGTTACACTGGGCTAGATACATCAGGGTGAGTTACACTGGGCTAGACAAATCAGGGTGAGTTACACTGGGCTAGATACATCAGGGTGAGTTACACTGGGCTAGATACTGTAATTCATGGTGAGTGACACGGGAATAGATAAACCATCTGGGTGAGTTACACTGGGCTAGACTATACATCAGGGTGAGTTACAAAGGGCTAGATACTGTAAATCGGGCTGAGTTACACTGGGATAGATGAATCAGGGTGAGTTACACTGGTCTAGATTATACTTGAGGGTGAGTTACACTGGGCTAGATAATACATGAGGGGGAGCTACATTGGCCAAGATAAATCAGGGTGAGTAACACTGGGCTAGAAGAATCAGGATGAGTTACACTTGGCTAGATAATGTAAATCAGGATGAGTTACAATAGGAAAGATACATCAGGGTGTTTTAAAATGTGCTAGATAATGTAAATCAGTGTTAGTCACACTGGGCTAGATAATACATCAGGCTGAGTTTCACTGGGCTAGATAATACATCAGTGTAAGTTACACTGGGCTATATAATTAACGGTGAGTTACACTCGGCTAGATGCATCAGGGTTAGTTACACTGGCCTAGACATATCAGGGTGAGTTACACTGGGCTAGATATTTCTGGGTTACTTTGGGCTAGATACTGTACATCAGGGTGAGTTACACTGGGCTAGATAAATCAGGGCAGGTTACACTGGGCTAGATAATGTAAATCAGGGTGAGATTCACTGGGCTTGATAAATAAGGGTGAGTTACACTGGGTTAGATACATCATTCTGAGCTACACTGGCCTAGATTAATCACTGTGAGTTACACTGGGCTAGATAAAATCAGGGTGAGTGTCATTGGGCTTTATAATACATCAGGGAGAGTTTCACTGAACTAGGTAAATCAGGGTGAGTTACACTGGGCTAGATAATACATCAGTGTCAGATACACTGGCCTAGATAGATCAGGGTGAATTACACTGGGCTAGATGAATCAGGGTGAATTACACTGGGCTAGATAAATCAGGGTGGATTTCACTGGGCTAAATAATACATCAGGGTGAGTTACACCGGACTAGACAATACATCAGGGTGAGCTACAGTGGGCTAGATAAATCAGGGTGAGTTAGACTGGGCTACATACTGTAAATCAGGGTGAGTTACACTGAGCTAGACAATACATCAGGGTGAGTTAGACTGGGATGGATACTGTAAATCAGGGTGAGTTAAACTGGGCTAGATGAATCAGGCAGTGTTACACTGCTTTAAATTATACATCAAGTTGAGTTATGCTGGTCTAGATAATGCATGAGGTTGATTTACAATTGGCTAGATACTGTAAATCAGGGTGAGTTACACTGGGCTAGATAATACATAAAGGTGAGTTACACTGGACTAGATAATACATCAAGGTGAGTTACACTGGGCTAGATAATACATCAGGGTGAGTTACACTGGACTAGATTAGGTTCAGTCATACTGGTTCAGTCATACTGGGTTCAGTCATAATGGGCTAGATACATCATGCTGAGTTACAGACACAGGGTCAGACACAGGGTCAGACACAGGGTCAGACACAGACACAGGGTCAGACACAAACGTATGGTCAGACACAGACACAGGGTCAGATACAGACACATGTTCAGACACAAACATAAAGTCAGACACAGACACAGGGTCAGACACAGACACAGGGTCAGACACAGCCACAGACTCAGACACAAACATAGGGTCACACACACAAAGGTAGACACATAAGAGAAAGAAGTGTGTGAGAAAAAGCTGGAAGGATTGGATGGAGGGATGTTTGTATGTTTGTTAACTCCATGTTCAACAGCAGGAGAGGAAGTTAGTGTGACGTGGTGAAGTAGGACCCATTAGCAGAGAAGAGAACCAGACGAGGAAGCAGTGGTTAACAATAGCCCGTAAATGCTTTATTGTGAAAAGTTTCAACAGTAGGTACAAAGTAAAAGTTGTGAAAACAACAAACACTATAACTCACTCAGAAGACAAACACACACGGCAAACAAACAAGTATCTGCAAAACACACCTCTTTAAAAGGAAATCATAAATATCGACTAAAAACACCTGAGTGCCTTTATAGTTTCTAGGGCGATCTCTGCCCCCCATTATAGTCTGTAAGGCGATCTCTGTCCCCCATTATATTCTCTAGGGCGATCTCTGTCCCCAATTATAGTCTCTAGGGCGATCTCTGTCCCCAATTATAGTCTCTAGGGCGATCTCTGTCCCCAATTATAGTCTCTAGGGCGATCTCTGTCCCCCATTATAGTCTCTAGGGCAATCTCTGCCCCCCATTATAGTCTGTAGGGCAATCTCTGTCATCTATTATAGTCTCTAGGGCAATCTCTGCCCCCCATTATAGTCTGTAGGGCAATCTCTGTCATCTATTATAGTCTCTAGGGCAATCTCTGTCCCCCATTATAGTCTGTAGGGCAATCTCTGTCATCTATTATAGTCTCTAGGGCAATCTCTGTCCCCCATTATAGTCTGTAGGGCGATCTCTGTCATCTATTATAGTCTCTAGGGCGATCTCTGTCCCCCATTATAGTCTCTAGGGCGATCTCTGTCCCCCATTACAGTCTCTAGGGCGATCTCTGTCCCCCATTATAGTCTCTAGGGCGATCTCTGCCCCCCATTATGGTCTCTAGGGCAATCTCTATCCCCCATTATAGTCTCTAGGGCAATCTCTGCTGCCCTCTGGTCTAAGGTTTAACCATGACAGTAACCCCCACCCCCTAGGAGTGGCTGAAGTCCCAAACAAGTCCCGGGTCCAGGATGTCCCGGGCAGGCACCCACGGGTGGACAGCCACACCTTTTGACCCGGTCAGAGGAGTCGAAGGGGTCTTCGTGTCGGTTTGCCTGATGTTGTTGTCGGACAGAGGAGCGAAGCAGGATCGCGAACCCGAACTGACACTTGAACTGAGAGACAGTCCAGTGGACGAGTTCGGCTGTGTGCTGTGAGCATATTCGGCCCAGATGAGGAACTTGCTCCAGTTGGTGGCCTTAGTGGTGACAAAACAGCAAATTAACTTCTCTAGCTTTTGGTTGACCCGCTCACTGCCCATTCCACTGTGGGTGGAACCCAGAGGAGAGACACACCGACGCACCCAACAGGGAGCAGACGGCTTTCCAATATGGCACGACGAACTGGGGACCACAGTCCGAGACATTGTCCTGGGGGAGTCTGTGTAGTCGAAAGACATGGTAAATCATGATGTTGGCTGTCTCCTTCGCTGAGGCCAACTTGGGTATGGCAATGAAATGGGCTACCTTGAAGAAGCGATCGACGACCACCAGGATAGTGTTAAGCCCTTGGGATGGAGGTAACCCCTTGATGAAGTCTAGAGACATGTGGGACCAGGGACGGTTTGGGAAGGGGCAGAGGTTGGAGCAACCAGGCTGGTCGCTGTCGTGAGGAATTGTTTGGGCTCAGGTGGAGCAGGGCATAAGGAAGGATATCACATCCTCCATCATGTTGGTGGAGGATGTGGGCTTGTTTCCGGCACCAACAGAGATGGCCGTCTCGCTTCACGTTCTCAGGAAACTATGCAGTATTTTGTTTTTTTATGTATTACTTCTTACATTGTTACCCCGGGAAATATTACGTTTTATTACATACAACCGGGAGGAACTATTGGATATAAGAGCAACGTCAACTTACCAACATTACGACCAGGAATACGACTTTCCCCGAAGCAGATACTCTGTTTGGTCAACCAACTAGGACAATAGACTGGATCCCAGCCGGCGACTCAAAAAAACGGCGGAGCCGGAGAAGGGGGAAACGCGGCGGTCTTCTGGTCAAGCTACGTAGACGGGCACATCGTGCACCTCTCCCGAGTATTTTACTTGCCAATGTACAGTCTCTGGACAACAAGGTGGATGAAATATGAGCAAGAGTTGCTTTCCAGAGAGACATCGGCGACTGCAACGTTCTTTGCTTCACGGAAACATGGCTCACTCAGGACACGTTATCTGAGTCGATACAGCCACCTGGTTTCTCCACGCATCGCGCCAACAGAAACAAACATCTATCTGGTAAGAAGAAGGGCGGGGGTGTGTGCCTTATGATTAACGAGACGTGGTGTGATCATAACAACATACAGGAACTCAAGTCCTTTTGTTCACCTGACATAGAATTCCTTACAATAAAATGCCGACCGCATTATCTACAAAGTGAAGTCTCCTTAATTATAATCACAGCCGTGTATATCCCCCCTCAAGCTGACACATCGACAGCACTGAAAGAAATCGGACTCTATGTAAATTGGAAACCACATATCCTGAGGCTGCATTTATTGTGGCTGGGGATTTTAATAAGGCTAATTTGAAAACAAGGCTCCCAAACTTTTATCAGCATATCAAATGTGCCACCCGGGCTGGTAAAATCCTTGATCATTGTTATTCTAACTTCCGTGATGCATACAAGGCTATTCTCCGCCCTCCTTTCGGCAAGTCTGACCACAACTCCATTTTGTTGCTCCCAGCCTACAGACAGAAACTAAAACAGGAAAAGCCCGTTCTCAGGTCTGTTCAACGCTGGTCCGACCAATCTGATTCCACGCTGCAAGATTGCTATGAGCACGTGGACTGGGATATGTTCCAGATAGCATCGGACAACAACATTGATATATACGCTGATTCGGTGAGCGAGTTTATTAGCAAGTGCATTGGTGATGTTGTACCCATAGCAACCATTAAAACCTTCCCCAACCAGAAACCGTGCGGACTCTCCTTCACCGCAGCCAACGTGAGTAAAACAATGTGTTAACCCTCGCAAGGATGCTGGCCCAGATGGCATCCCTGGCGGTGTCCACAGAGCATGCGCAGACCAGCTGGCTGGTGTGTTTACGGACATATTCAATCAGTCCCTATCCCAGTCTGCTGTTCCCACATGCTTCAAGAGGGCCACCATTGTTCCTGTTCCAAAGAAAGCTAAGGTAACTGAGCTAAATGACTATCGCCCCGTAGCACTCACTTACGTCATCATGAAGTGCTTTGAGAGACCAGTTAAGGATCATATCACCTCCATCCTGCCAGACACCCTGGACCCACTCCAATTTGCTTACTGTCCCAATAGGTCCACAGACGAGGCAATCGCAATCACAATGCATACTGCCCTAAACCATCTGGACAAGAGGAATACCTATGTAAGAATGCTGTTCATCGACTACAGCTCAGCATTTAACACCATAGTTCCCTCCAAGCTCGTCATTAAGCTTGAGACACTAGGTCTCGACCCAGCCCTGTGCAACTGGGTCCTGGACTTCCTGACGGGCCGGCCCCAGGTGGTGAGGGTAGGAAACAACATCTCCACCGCGCTGATCCTCAACACTGGGGCCCCACAAGGGTGCGTTCTCAGCCCTCTCCTGTACTCCCTGTTTACCCATGACTGCGTGGCCAAGCACGCATCCAACTCAATCATCAAGTTTGCTGACGACACTAGAGTGGTAGGCTTGATTACCAACAACGACGAGACGGCCTACAGGGAGGAGGTGAGGGCCCTCGGAGTGTGGTGTCAGGAAAATAACCTTTCACTCAACGTCAACAAAACAAAGGAGATGATAGTGGACTTCAGGAAACAGCAGAGGGAGCACCCCCCTATCCACATCGACGGGACAGTAGTGGAGAAGGTGGAAAGTTTTAAGTTCCTTGGCGCCACTTTAAACAATTTTGCGTATAATGTTTACATATCTGACATTACTCATATCAAATGTATACACTGTACTCTAAACCATCTACTGAATCTTGCCTATGCCGTTCGGCCATCGACTCAAATCTCTAGCCACTTTAATAATTATAATTGGATGAAATAAATGGATCACTAGCCACTTTAAACTATGCCATTTATATAATGTTTACATATCCTACATTACTCATCTCATATGTATATACTGTACTCCATACCATCTACTGCATCTTTCCCAAGCCGGTCAGCCATCGCTCATCCATATATTTATATGTACATACTCGTATTCATTCCTTTACTCTTGTGTGTATAAGGTTGTTTTTGTGAATTTGTTAGATTACTTGTTAGATACTACTGCATGGTCAGAACTAGAAAAACAAGAATTTCGCTACACTCGCATTAACATCTGCTAACCATGTGTATGTGACAAATAAAATTTGATTTGGTTGGCACCAGAGTCTCCGCCTCAGGAACGCCAGTGTTCGATTAACCCCTGGATGCCCAATTCATTTAGAGGAGTGTCCGCATTGTAGTACTTGAGAACGGGCGAGTGTGGAACATGAAGTCTGTTAGTGGGCCGCTTGCCGGGGTCACGTTCTCGGGTCTGGGCTTGTCAGACTGTGGTCTCAATACTCCATTCCACAAGAACCATAATGCGGGAGCTGGGGATGATAGGCTCGGGGTCCTTCTCCTCGTTAGAGACATTGAGTTGTCGGGACAGGGTGTCTGCTTTTTGTTTTTTGGATCCCGGGCGATAGGCTAGTGCGCAGTTGAATCTGTTAAAAAACAGAGACGATCTAGCCTGCCCAGCGTTCAACCTCTGAACTTTTTGGATGGAGACCAGGTTCTTGTGGTCCGTCCAGATCACAAAGGGATGAGGTGCCCCCTCCAACCAGTGTCTCCACTCCTCAAGGGCCCACTTAACTGCCAAGAGCTACCGGTTGCCTACATCGTAGTTGCTTTTCACTGGCAAGAACCGCTTGGAGTTAAAGGCACACGGGTGCAGTTTCTTGTCCCTCTCGTTCCACTGTGAAAGGACCACCCCTGTTCCAGTATCCGAGGCGTCCACCTCTACCACGAAGGGACGAGCAGGGTCAGGATGAATGAGGATGGGTCCGGAAGAGAAACGTTCCTTGAGCTCCTCGAATTCCCTGTCAGTCACGGGGGTCCAGCAAACAACGGGTCTGGGATTGACGGGTTAGTGCCATGAGAGGCGCTACCACCACACCAAAGTTGCATATAAAATGTCTGTAAAAATTGGTAGATGAACTGCTGGACTTGTTTGAGTGAGGCGGGAAAGGGTCAGTCGGGAACCGCCTTAACCTTTACGGGTATCAAGGCACAAGGCGAGACCCAAATGTAGACACAGGAGGCAGATGGTTGGAGTCTTACAATTTTTACTAATCCAAAGGGGTAGACAAGAGAATGGTCATGGACAGGCAAAAAGGTCAAAACCAGATCAGAGTCCAGGAGGTACAGAGTGGCAGACAGGCTCGGGGTCAAGGCAGGGAGAATGGTCAGGCAGGCGGGTTCAAAGTCCAGAAACAGGCAAGGGTCAAAACCGGGAGGACTAGAAAAAGGAGAATGCAAAAAGCAGGAGAAAGGGAAAACCGCTGGTTGACTTGGAAACATACAAGACGAACTGAAACAGAGAGACAGGAAACACAGGGATAAATACACTGGGGAAAATAAGCGACACCTGGAGGGGGTGGAGACAATCACAAGGACAGGTGAAACAGATCAGGGCGTGACAACGGGGTCCATTTGGATGCCGGTGGTACAGTACCCTCAGGTGACAGGTAAATCTGATCACTGAGGTGGGAGAGAAATTAATATACATTGCTTTGGCAACGGTGGCAACCACCCATTCATACCAATTAAGCATGTATTGAATTGAAGTGTAATAAAAGAAAGAGGATCTGCTTTGATTTGGAAGGGAAGAGGTGTTCCTCTGGTTCTGTTCTAGTGCTGAGGCCTCTCCCTCTCTCTCTCTCCCTATATCTCTCTCTCTCTCCCTCCCTCTCTCCCTCTTTCTCGCCTCTAAAATATCACTGCTATGAGGTTACCTGATTTAATCAAGCCAGATAAAGCACTTCTCATTAACTCTCCCCTCAATAAAAACCTCTCTCTCTCTCTCTCTCTCTCTCTCTCTCTCTCTCTCTCTTTCTCCGTCTTTGAGAAGAAAAGTGGTGGGGTGACCGCTTTGTTGTTGTTTAAATACCAAATTTCCCATTTAAATGTCTGAGACTAGCCTTTTCAGCCCACATCCCTTCATAACTTCTAGCCCAGCAGTGTAATGATCTGAGTTGGCCCAGCAGTGTAATGATCTGAGTTGGCCCAGCAATGTAATGATCTGAGTTGGCCCAAAAGTGTAATGAACTGAGTTTGGCCCAGCAGTGTAATGAACTGAGTTGACCCAGCAGAGTAATGATCTGAGTTGGCCCAACAGTGTAATGATCCGAGTTGGCCCAGGAGTGTAATGAACTGAGCTGGCCCAGCAGTATAATGATCTGAGTTGGCCCAGCAGTGTAATGATCTGAGTTGGCCCAGCAGTGTAATGATCTGAGTTGGCCCAAAAGTGTAATGAACTGAGCTGGCCCAGCAGTGTAATGAACTGAGTAGGCCCAACAGTGTAATGAACAGAGTTGGCCCAGCAGTGTAATGAACTGAGTTGGCCCAGCAGTGTAATGATCCGAGTTGGCCCAACAGTGTAATGAACTGAGTTGGCCCAGCAGTGTAAGGATCTGAGTTGGCCCAGCAGTGTAATGATCTGAGTTGGCCCAGCAGTGTAATGAACTGAGCTGGCCCAGCAGTATAATGAACTGAGTAGGCCCGGCAGTGTAATGAACTGAGTTGGCCCAGCAGTGTAATGAACTGAGTTGGCCCAGCAGTGTAATGAACTGAGTTGGCCCAGCAGTGTAATGAACTGAGTTGGCCCAGCAGTGTAATGAACAGAGTTGGCCCAGCAGTGTAATGAACTGAGTTGGCCCAGCAGTGTAATGAATTGAGTTGGCCCAGCAGTGTAATGAACAGAGTTGGCCCAACATTGTAATGATCTGGGTTTGTGTGCTAAGAGAAAATTGTAAGAGTTCGAACACACACACACACACACGTGCAAAACATGACCCTTACACTGACACCATTATACTATACTAAATGCATTTCCTGTGCAGTGGCAACCAGTTAAATTGCACCTGAGATGTGGCACAAAGACCTTAGTTGGGTTTCTATCTTCCCTTGGGTCCTGGGGGTACAGAACAATAGGCTGTTATAGGTGACCCTTCTGGAGCCTGACTGAAAGGCATCTAGTCTTTGGGTTCAACATGCTTTTCAACCTGGCATCTCTGTTCAACAGGCAGGCTTTTCAACCTGACATCCCTGTTCAACAAGTTTGCTTTTCAACCCGGCATTGTCAATATCTGGTGTGTAGCTGGTGCACAAAGTCAGGCGCAGGAGAGCAGAGCTGAGTGAACAACGTATTTACTCAATACGGCACAAGGTAAACAATATACAACGTGCCCAAAACACACGGGCGAAATTACCAGCCAGAACTCTTTCGACAAGGAACAATCAACATAACAAACACACACACTTTTGGGGGGGCTCACAGGAGTTTAGCCGGTTCAGGATGGACTCCTGAGCCAACTCCTCGTGCTCTCTGGAGGGAGCGTCGGAGGGAGCGTCGCACTGGTAAGACGCCGTGCTATGCAGTTTTGCGCACGGTGTCTCCAGTGCGCGTTCACAGCCCGGTGCGAGAGATTCCAGCGCCACTCATCTGTCAGGGGAGGGTGAGTGTGCAGCCTGGAGGAGTGGTGCCGGTTCAGCGCTCCTGGTCTCCGGTGCGCCTCTTTGGACCAGGATATCTTGCACCGGTTCTGCATACAGTGTCTCCGGTGCGTGTCCAGAGCCCGGTGCGTGAGATTCCAGCTTCACTCATCTGTCAGGGGAGGGTGAGTGTGCTGCCTGGAAGAGTGGTGCCGGCTCTGCGCGCTAGGTCTCCAGTACACCTTCTGGGACCGAGATATCCTGCACCGGTTCTGCGTGTGGGGTCTCCGGTTCTCATCCACAGCCCAGTGCATGACATTCCAGCTCCCATCATCCGTGAGGCAAGGGTGAGTGAACAGCCGGGGAGAGAAGTACCGGCTCCACGCACCAGGTCCCCTGTACGCTTAGATAGCCCAGTACGTCCAGTCCCTGCTCCGCGCACCAGGCACCCTGTGCGCTTAGAGAGTCCAGCACATCCTGTTCCGGCTCCGCGCACCAGAGTCCCAGTGCGCGTCATGAGTCCAGTACGACCCGTTCCTGCTCCCCTCACCAGAGTCCCAGTGCGCGTCATGAGTCCAGTACAACCTGTTCCTGCTCCCCTCACCAGAGTCCCAGTGCGCGTCGACAGTCCGGAACCTCCAGAGAATGTTCCCAGTCCGGAGCCTCCAGAGAAAGTTCCCAGTCCGGAGCCTCCAGAGAAGGTCCCCAGTCCGGAACCTCCAGAGAAGGTCCCCAGTCCGGAACCTCCAGAGAAGGTCCCCAGTCCGGAACATCCAGAGAAGGTTCCCAGTACCGAACCTCCAGAGAAGGTCCCCAGTCCGGAACCTCCAGAGAAGGTCCCCAGTCCAAAACTAACTGTTCCGGCAAATAGCCCAGGGCCTCTGGTGTGGGACCCCGAGCCAGCACGGCCGGCACCGGAGCCACCAGCTGAGACAGGAAGGTCCACCCGAAGACCCCCCCAATGGACTTTTGGCGCGGTCGGAGTCCGCGCCTTTGGGGGGGGGGGTACTGTCACATTCAGGCCTGATTTTTATAGGCTGGCGTGTTTAGTTTCGTTTTGGTGTAGTTTTTTTTTGTTCTAGGTGATCTTTTTCTATGTTGGGGTAATGGTTCCCAATTAGAGGCAGCTGAGTGTCGTTACCTCTAATTGGGAACCATATATATGTTTGTAGTTTTCACTAGGGGTTTGTGGGTTATTGTTCTTGTTAAGTTATTGTTAGGATCTTCGTTTTCGTTCGTTTCTGTTGTTTTGTCCCAGTTACGTGTATTAAATAAAGCATGTATACTGGATACCTCGCTGCGCCTTGGTCTGTCCCTCACGGAGATAGTGACATTATTATAGTTATAGTCTTTAGGTTATTATAGTTATGGTTATATTCTTCAGGTTATTATTAGTTATAGTCTTCAGGCTATTATAGTTATAGTCGTCAGTTTATTATAGTTATAGTATTCAGGTTATTATAGTTATAGTCTTAAGGTTTCTATAGTTATAGTTATAGTCTTCAATTTATTATAGTTATAGTATTCAGGTTATTATAGTAATAGTCTTCAGGTTATTATAGTTATAGTCTTCAGATTATTATAGTTATAGTCTTCAGGTTATTAAAGTTATATTTAAAGTGTTCAGGTTATTAAAGTTATAGTTATAGTCTTCAGGTTATTAAAGTTATAGTCTTCAGGTTATTAAAGTTATAGTTATAGTCTTCAGGTTATTATATGTATAGTCTTCAGTTTATTATAGTTATAGTCTTCCGGTTATTATAGTTATAGTCTTCAGGTTATTATAGTTATAGTCTTCAGTAATTATAGTTAAAGTCTTCAGGTTATTATAGTTATAGACTTCAGGTTATTATAGTTATAGTCTTCAGTTAATTATAGTTACAGTCTTCAAAGTATTATAGTTATATTCATCGGGATAATAAAGTTAAAGTCTTCAGGTTATTATATTTGTAGTCTTCAGTTTATTCTAGTTATAGTCTTCAGGTTATTATAGTTAAAGTATTCAGGTAATTATAGTTATATTCTTCAGATTATTATAGTTATAGTTATAGTATTCAGGTTATTAATGTTATAGTTATAGTATTTAGGTTGTAATAGTTATACTTTTCAGTTTATTATAGTTATAGTATTCAGGTTGTTATAGTTATAGTCTTAAGGTTGTTATAGTTATAGTCTTAAGGTTGTTATAGTTATAGTATTCAGGTTGTTATAGTTATAGTATTCAGGTTGTTATAGTTATAGTATTCAGGTTGTTATAGTTATAGTATTCAGGTTGTTATAGTTATAGTCTTAAGGTTGTTATAGTTATAGTTATAGTATTCAGGTTATTATAGTTATAGTCTTCAGTTTATTATAGTTATAGTCTTCAGGTTATTAAAGTTATATTTAAAGTGTTCAGGTTATTATAGTTACAGTCTTCAGTTTATTATAGTTAAAGTCTTCAGGTTGTTATAGTTATATTCTTCAGGTTATTATAGTTATAGTCTTCAGGTTATTATAGTTATAGTCTTAAGGTTATTATAGTTATAGTCTTCAGGTTATTATAGTTATAGTCTTCAGTTTATTATAGTTATAGTCTTAAGGTTATTATAGTTATAGACTTAAGGTTGTTATAGTTATAGTCTTAAGGTTGTTATAGTTATAGTCTTCATTTTATTATAGTTATTGTATTCAGGTTATTATAGTAATAGTCTTCAGGTTATTACAGTTTTAGTCTTCAGATTATTATAGTTATAGTTATAGTCTTCAGGTTATTATAGTTATAGTCAACAGGTTATTATAGTTACAGTCTTCAGTTTGTTATAGTTATAGTCTTCAGGTTATTATAGTGAAAGTCTTAAGGTTGTTACAGTTACAGTTATAGTCTTCAGGTTATTATAGTTATAGTCTTCAGGTTGTTATAGTTATAGTATTCAGACTATTATAGTTATAGTCTTCAGGTTATTAAAGTTATAGTTATAGTATTCAGGTTATTAATGTTATAGTTATAGTATTTAGGTTATTATAGTTATAGTCTTCAGTTTATTATAGTTATAGTCTTCAGGTTATTATAGTTATAGTTATACTTTTCAGTTTATTATAGTTATAGTATTCAGGTTGTTATAGTTATAGTCTTAAGGTTGTTATAGTTATAGTATTCAGTTTGTTATAGTTATAGTATTCAGGTTGTTATAGTTATAGTATTCAGTTTATTATAGTTATAGTATTCAGGTTGTTATAGTTATAGTCTTAAGGTTGTTATAGTTATAGTTATAGTATTCAGGTTATTATAGTTATAGTCTTCAGTTTATTATAGTTATAGTCTTCAGGTTATTATAGTTACAGTCTTCAGTTTATTATAGTTAAAGTCTTCAGGTTGTTATAGTTATATTCTTCAGGTTATTATAGTTATAGTCTTCAGGTTATTATAGTTATAGTCTTAAGGTTATTATAGTTATAGTCTTCAGGTTATTATAGTTATAGTCTTCAGGTTATTATAGTTATAGACTTAAGGTTGTTATAGTTATAGTCTTAAGGTTGTTATAGTTATAGTCTTCATTTTATTATAGTTATTGTATTCAGGTTATTATAGTAATAGTCTTCAGGTTATTACAGTTTTAGTCTTCAGATTATTATAGTTATAGTTATAGTCTTCAGGTTATTATAGTTATAGTCAACAGGTTATTATAGTTACAGTCTTCAGTTTGTTATAGTTATAGTCTTCAGGTTATTATAGTGAAAGTCTTCAGGTTATTATAGTTATATTCTTCAGGTTATTATAGTTATTGTCTTCAGGTTATTATAGTTATAGTCTTCAGTTAATTATAGTTACAGTCTTCAAAGTATTATAGTTATATTCATCTGGATAATAAAGTTAAAGTCTTCAGGTTATTATAGTTATAGTCTTCAGTTTATTATAGTTGGAGGAGTTGTTCTATGGAGGTGCTTGGGACCAGCCTGGAGAGTATCGTCGGCCCAGAGAGGAACTGGAAGCAGCGGCGCAGGTGTGAGGACCTGATGGGAGTATGCGATCCGGTGAGAGGCAGGTTTCTCAGACCTCGCCGGGCTAGGAAGCCCGTAAGGCAGCCCCAAGAAACTTTTTGGGGGGGGGGCACACGAGGAGGTTGGCCGGTTCAGGAGGGACTCCTGAGCCTACTCCTCGTGCCTTGTGGAGAGAGCGTTGGGGAGAGCGTCGCACCGAAGGGACACCGTGCTATGCAGTGTTGCGCACGGTTTCCCCTATAGGGATTCAGAGGCCGGTGCGAGAGATTCCCGCTCCACTCATCAGTCGGGCAAAACTAAGTGTTCAGCCAGGAAGAGTGGTGCCATCTCTGCGCGCTAAGTCTCCAGTGCGCCTCCTGGGACCCGGATATCCTGCCCCGGTTCTGCGTGCGGTGTCTCCGGTACGTGTCCACAGCCCAGTGCGAGAGATCCCAGCGCCACTCATTGGTCGGGCCGAGGTCTGTGTGCTACCTGGTATTGTGGTGCCAGCTCTGCGCGCCAGGTCTCCAGTGCGCCTTTTGGGACCAAGTTATCCTGTGGTCCTACGGGCAGAATCTCCGGTACGAATCCACAGCCCAGTCCGAGAGATTCCAGCTCCACTCACCCGTGAGGCCAGGGTTAGTGAGCTAGCTGGAGGTATGATGTCGGCTCACCGTATCAGGTCCCCGGTCCGGGTGGAGGTTTCTACACGTCCAGTCCCTGTTCCACGCTCCGAGACCCCTGTTCCACGCTCCGAGACCCCTGTTCCACGCTCCGAGACCCCTGTTCCACGCTCCGAGACCCCTGTTCCACGCTCCGAGACCCCTGTTCCACGCTCCGAGACCCCTGTTCCACGCTCCGAGACCCCTGTTCCACGCTCCGAGACCCCTGTTCCACGCTCCGAGATCCCTGTTCCACGTTCCGAGATCGCAGTCCGTGTTGAGGTTCCAACACGTCCTGTTCCTGTTCCACGTGCCAGGTCCCCAGTGCATCTTCAGAATCCAGTACGTGCTGTTCCGGCTCCGCGCACCAAGCTCCCTGTGCGCTTAGAGAGTCCAGCACGTCCTGTTCCGGCTCCGCGCACCCAGCTCCCCGTGCGCTTAGAGAGCCCAGTTCGGCCTGTTCCCGCTCCCCGCACCAGAGTGCGCGTCACGAGCCCAGTTCGGCCTGTTCCCGCTCCCCGCACCAGAGTGCGCGTCACGAGCCCAGTTCGGCCTGTTCCGCTCCCCGCACCAGAGTGCGCGTCCCGAGCCCAGTTCGGCCTGTTCCGCTCCCGCACCAGAGTGCGCGCCCCGAGCCCAGTTCGGCCTGTTCCCGCTCCCCGCACCAGAGTGCGCGTCCCGAGCCCAGTTCGGCCTGTTCCCGCACCAGAGTGCGCGTCCTGAGCCCAGTTCGGCCTGTTCCCGCTCCCCGCACCAGAGTGCGCGTCACGAGTCCAGTACGACCAGTTCCTGCTCCACGCACCAGAGTTCCAGTGAGCATCACGAGCCCGGTACTGCCAGTTCCTGCTCCACGCACCAGAGTTCCAGTGAGCATCACGAGTCCAGTACGACCAGTTCCTGCTCCACGCACCAGAGTTCCAGTGAGCATCACGAGTCCGGTACTGCCAGTTCCTGCTCCACGCACCAGAGTTCCAGTGAGCATCACGAGTCCGGTACGGCCAGTTCCTGCTCCACGCACCAGAGTTCCAGTGAGCATTGCGAGTCCAGTACGACCAGTTCCTGCTCCACGCACCAGAGTTCCAGTGAGCATTGCGTGTCCAGTACGACCAGTTCCTGCTCCACGCACCAGAGTTCCAGTGAGCATCGCGAGTCCAGTACGGCCAGCTCCAGCCCCACGCACCAGAGTTACCGTGAGCATCATGAGTCCAGTACGCCCAGCTTCTGCTCCACGCACCAGAGTTCCAAGAAAGGGTCCAGGGCCTCCGGTGCGTGACATCAGACCAGCACGGCCAGCACCGGAGCCCCCACCTGGGACAAAGGGACCCATCTCAAGACCCCCACAGATTTTTGGCGCTGCCCGAGTCCGCGCTTTGGGTACTGTAACGCCCAGGCCCGAGATGACAGGCTGGAGCGTTTTGGTGTAGGGTTTGTGTGTTCTAGGGTGTCTATTTCTATGTTGGGATAATGGTTCCCAATTAGAGGCAGCTGAGTCTCGTTGTCTCTAATTGGGAACCATTTATATGTTTGGGAGTTGCACTTTAGTTTCGTGGGTTATTGTTTATGTTACGTTCATCATGTTCAGTCGGGTTCTTGTCTTTCGTGTCTAGTTAGGTTTCTCCGTTCATGGTTAGGTTAGGTTTCGCCAGTCGTGGTTAGGTTTAGATCTTTGTGTTGAGTTTAGTATTTAGCGTTTCTTGTTTCTTCGTTTATTGTTTTCGTTCTGTCCCGTGTTATCAATAAATCATGTATTCTGGCTACATCGCTGCGTCTTGGTCTGTCCCGAAGGAAGAGAATCTTGACAAGTTTATTATAGTTATAGTCTTCAGGTTATTATAGTTATATTCTTCAGGTTATTATAGTTATTGTCTTCAGGTTGTTATAGTCTTCAAAGTATTATAGTTAGTCTTCAAAGTATTATAGTTATATTCATCTGGATAATAAAGTTAAAGTCTTCAGGTTATTATAGTTATAGTCTTCAGTTTATTATAGTTATAGTATTCAGGTTATTATAGTTACAGTCTTCAGTTTATTATAGTTATAATTATAGTCTTAAGGTTGTTATAGTTATAGTCTTCAGGCTATTATAGTTAATGTATTCAGGTTAATATAGTTATAGTTATAGTCTTCAGTTTATTATAGTTAATGTATTCAGGTTAATATAGTTATGGTCGTAAGGTTGTTATAGTTATAGTCTTCAGGAAATGAATGTTATAGTTATAGACTTCATTTTATTATAGTTATAGTCTTCAGTTTATTATAGTTATAGTATTCAGGTTATTATAGTTTTAGTCTTACGGTTGTTATAGTTTTAGTCTTACGGTTGTTATAGTTTTAGTCTTACGGTTGTTATAGTTATAGTCTTCATTTTATTATAGTTATAGTATTCAGGTTATTATAGTTATAGTCTTCAGTTTATTATAGATATAGTCTTCAGTTTGTTATAGTTATAGTATTCAGGTTATTATAGTTATAGTCTTACGGTTGTTATAGTTATAGTCTTCATTTTATTATAGTTATAGTATTCAAGTTATTATAGTTATAGACTTCAGTTTATTATAGTTATAATTATAGTCTTCAGGTTATTATAGTTATATTCTTCAGGTTATTATAGTTATAGTCTTAAGGTTATTATAGTTACAATCTTCAGGTTATTATAGTTATATTCTTCAAGTTATTATAGTTATAGTGCTTAGGTTATTATAGGTGTAGTCTTCATGTTATTTTAGTTATAGTTATAGTCTTCAGGTTATTATAGTTTTAGTCTTCAGGTTATTATATTTGTAGTGTTCAGGTTATTATTGTTATAGTCTTCATGTTATTATAGTTACGGTTAAATTCTTCAGGTTGTTATAGTTATAGTCTTCAGGTTATTATTGATATAGCCTTAAGGTTGTTATAGTTATAGTCTTCAGGTTATTATAGTTTTAGTCTTCAGGTAATTATAGTTATAGTCTTCAGGTTATTATAGTTATAGCCTTAAAGTTGTTATAGTTATAGTCTTCAGGTTATTATAGTTATAGTCTTCAGGTTATTATAGTTATAGTCTTCAGGTTATTATAGTTATAGTCTTCAGGTTATTATAGTTATAATCTTCAGGTTTTATAGTTATAGTATTCAGGTTATTATAGTTATAGTCTTCGGGTTATTATAGTTATAGTCTTCGGGTTATTATAGTTATAATCTTCAGGTTATTATAGTTATAGTCTTCAGGTTATTATAGTTATAGTCTTCAGGTTATTATAGTTATAGTCTTCGGGTTATTATAGTTATAATCTTCAGGTTATTATAGTTATAGTCTTCAGGTTATTATAGTTATAGTCTTCATGTTATTATAGTTATAGTCCAGGTTTTATAGTTATAGTCTTCGGGTTATTATAGTGATAGTCTCCGGGTTATTATAGTTATAATATTCAGGTTATTATAGTTATAGTCTTCTGGGGTTATTATAGTTATAGTCTTCGGGGGTTATTATAGTTATAGTCTTCAGGTTATTATAGTTATAGTCTTCAGATTATTATAGTTATAGTCTTCAGGTTATTATAGTTATAGTCTTCAGGTTATTATAGTTATAGTCTTCAGATTATTATAGTTATAGTCTTCAGGTTATTATAGCTATAGTCTTCAGGTTTTTATAGTTACAGTCTTCAGGTTTCAGACACAGACAAAAAACAATACTGCACACTCCAATGTGTGTGTGTTTGATGCAGCAGGTTCAGGCTGGAGTAACGGGTCCCAGGGCCAGAGACAGATGTGAGGGAAATGGGGCCCGTAATGCCAGACACACACACACGCGCACACGCGCGCACACACACACACACACACACACACACAGATGTCAGGGGTCTGGGGCTCATAATGACTGACAGTTCCTGACTCTCAGTACCTCATACATTACCCTGGATGACACTGGGCATGTGGGGGATCAGGTTCCGGGGGTGTGGGGGAACAGGTAACGGGGTGTGAGGGAGCAGGCTGGAGACTTGGTGGAGTAGGTAACGGGGGCTTGGGAGAATGGGTACTGGGAGTGGGGGAGCGGGTACCGGGGGTGTCGGGAAGCAGGTACTGGGGGCTTGGGGGAGCGGGTAACAGGGGCGCTGGGAAACAGGTACTGGGGAGTGGGGGAGCGGGTACCGGGGACGTTGGGAAGCAGGTATTGGGGTCATGGAGGAGCGGGTACTGGGTGCTTGGGGGGTGAGTACCAGGGGGGTGGGGAAGCAGGTACCGGGGGCGTGAGTGAGGAGAACCCGGCGGCTTGGAGCAGCAGATACTGGGGGATTGGTGGAATAAGTACCGGGGGCATGGTGAAGCAGGTACCTGGGGCTTGGTGGAACAGGCACCAGGGGCTTGAGAGAATGGGGGTTTGCTGCCAATGCAGCATCTAATCTTCCTGGGGTTTAATATGGATCCCCATTAGTTCGCACCAAGGCAGCAGCTAATCTTCCTGGGGTTTAATATGGATCCCAATTAGTTCCCACCTAGGCAGCTGCTACTCTTCCTTGGGTCCCAACAAATGAAGGTTAAAACTACTTATTACACCACTATATATGTACATATCCCTACAGTGAGGGAAAAAAGTATTTGATCCCCTGCGGATTTTGTACGTTTGCCCACTGACAAAGAAATTATCAGTCTATAATTTTAATGCTAGGTTTTCTTTGAACAGTGAGAGACAGAATAACAACAACAAAATCCAGAAAAACGCATGTGAAAAATGTTAGAAATTGATTTGCATTTTAATGAGGGAAATAAGTATTTGACACCTCTGCAAAACATGACTTAGTACTTGGAGGTAAAACCCTTGTTGGCAATCACAGAGGTCAGACGTTTCTTGTAGTTGGCCACCAGGTTTGCACACATCTCAGGAGGGATTTTGTCCCACTCCTCTTTGCAGATCTTCTCCAAGTCATTAAGGTTTCGAGGCTGACGTTTGGCAACTCGAACCTTCAGCTCCCTCCACAGATTTTCTATGGGATTAAGGTCTGGAGACTGGCTAGGCCACTCCAGGACCTTAATGTGCTTCTTCTTGAGCCACTCCATTGTTGCCTTGACCGTGTGTTTTGGGTCATTGTCATGCTGGAATACCCATCCACGACCCATTTTCAATGCCCTGGCTGAGGGAAGGAGGTTCTCACCCAAGATTTGACGGTACATGGCCCCGTCCATCGTCCCTTTGATGCAGTGAAGTTGTCCTGTCCCCTTAGCAAAAAAACACCCCCAAAGCATAATGTTTCCACCTCCATGTTTGACGGTGGGGATGGTGTTCTTGGGGTCATAGGCAGCATTCCTCCTCCTCCAAACACTTTCACCCAGTTGTCCTCTGAATCATTCAGATGTTCATTGGCAAACTTCAGACGGGCATGTATATGTGCTTTCTTGAGCAGGGGGACCTTGCAGGCGCTGCAGGATTTCAGTCCTTCACGGCGTAGTGTGTTACCAATTGTTTTCTTGGTGACTATGGTCCCAACTGCCTTGAGATCATTGACAAGATCCTCCCGTGTAGTTCTGGGCTGATTCCTCACCGTTCTCATGATCATTGCAACTCCACGAAGTGAGATCTTGCATGGAGCCCCAGGCCGAGGGAGATTGACAGTTATTTTGTGTTTTTTCCATTTGCAAATTATCGCTGTTGTCACCTTCTCACCAAGCTGCTTGGCGATGGTCTTGTAGCCCATTCCAGCCTTGTGTAGGTCTACAATCTTGTCCCTGACATCCTTGGAGAGCTCTTTGATCTTGGCCATGGTGGAGAGTTTGGAATCTGATTGATTGATTGCTTCTGTGGACAGGTGTCTTTTATACAGGTAACAAACTGAGATTAGGAGCACTCTCTTAAAGAGTGTGCTCCTAATCTCAGCTCGTTACCTGTATAAAATACACCTGGGAGCCAGAAATCTTTCTGATTGAGAGGGGGTCAAATACTTATTTCCCTCATTAAAATGCAAATCATTTTATAACATTTTTCACATGGGTTTTTCTGGATTTTTTTGAAGACTGTATTCTGCCTCTCACTGTTCAAATAAACCTACCATTAAAATTATACACTGATCATTTATTTGCCAGTGGGCAAATGTACAAAATCAGCAGGGGATCAAATACTTTTTTCCCTCACTGTACATGATACAACATCTACAATACAACATCTACAATACAACATTTACAACATCTACAATACAACATCTACATTACAACATTTACAGCATCTACAATACAACATTTACAACATCTGCAATACAACATCTACAATACAACATTTACAGCATCTACAATACAACATTTACAACATCTGCAATACAACATCTACAATACAACATTTACAACATCTACAATATAACATTTACAACATCTACAATACAACCACTACAATACAACGTTTACAACATCTAAAATACAACATTTACAACGTCTACAATACAACATTTACAATACATTTACAATTAAACATTTACAACATTTGCAATACAACATTTACAACATTTACAATACAACATTTACAATACAATATTTACAGCATTTACAATACAACATTTACAACATCTACAATACAACATTTACAACACAACATTTACAATATTTACAATACAACATTTACAACATTTACAATACAACATCTACAAAACAACATTTACAACATTTACAATACAGCATCTACAACATCTACAATACAACATTTACAATACAACATTTACAACATCTACGATACAACATTGATAATGCCACCATACATACTGTCACGACTTCCACCGAAGTCGGTCCCTCTCCTTGTTCAGGCGGTGTTCGGCGGTCAACGTTACCGGTTTTCTAACCATCACCGCTCCCCTTTTTCGTGTGTCCTTTGGTTTTGTCGTTATTGTTTACACCTGTTGTTAATTATCTCCCAATCGCGCTCCTGCATATATTCCTTCCTTCCCCTCTTTCCCCTGTGCGTGATTGTCAGTGTTCATTGTAGTTTCCCAGTCTGTGTACTGAGGGCTGGTATATTTTGGTTCTCGTTGTTTCCGGGTTGTTTGTTCGCCCATTATTTTTGATTGTGTGGGTAATTGCCTCACCAGCTTGTGTTGCATCTCAACCTCCTGCGCCTGACTCCTTTCCACTACAGAACCACTCCTTGACACATACTGTACATGTGTGTAGAGTGTGTGTGATAGCCTGTGTGTGTCTCTTCACAGTCTGAGTTGTTCAATAAGGTGTACTTCTGTTTTGCTACTCTGTTCTGGGCCAACTGAAATGTGCCTATGTCCCTTTTTGTGGCACTTGACCGTATGACTGGGCAATAGTCCAGGTGCGACAAAACTAGAACCGGTATGACTAGTTTTGCTGATAGCAATGTCAAGAAAGCAGATCAGCGCTTTATTATGGACAGACATCTCCCCATCTTAGCTGCTGTTGCATCAATATGTTTTTACCAGTATAGTTTGAAATCCATGGTTACACCAAGCAATTTAGTCTCCTCAATGTTCTAAATTTCCACATTATTAATTACAATATTTAGTTGAGGATTAGGGTCTAGTGATCATTTGTCCCAAATACAATGCTTTTAGGTTTGAAATATTTAGGACTAGCGTATTACTGTTGCCACTCATTCTAAAACTGACTGCAGCTCTTTATTAAGTGTTGCGGTGAGTTCACTTGCTGTGGTAGCTGACGTGTATAGTGTTGAGTCATCACCATACATAGGCACACTGGCTTTTCACAGTACCAGTGACAGGTAACTCTCGATCCACAGTAAAGCAGGGGATGTAAAGCCATTCCAGCAGCAGATGGTGATTGATAATGTCAAAAGCTGCACTGAAGTCAAACAAAACAGCTACAACAATCATCTTAACATCAATTTCTTTCAGTTAATCATCAGTAATTTGTAAAGTGCCGTACATGTTGAATGTTCTTCCCTATAAGAGTGCTGAAAATCAGTTGTTAGTTTGTTTACTGTGAATTAGCATTTTATCTGGTCAAACACAATTTTCTCCATTTTTTGCTAAGGGTTGGTAACAGGCTGATTGGTCAGCTGATTGGTCACTGATTGGTCACTTCCCTCTCCTCCCTCTCCTCCCTCTCCTCTCTCTCCTCCCTCTCCTCACTCACTTCCCTCTCCTCCCTCTCCTCTCTCTCCTCCCTCTCTTCCCTCTACTCCCTCTCCTCCCTCTCCTTCCTCTCCTCCCTCTCTTCTCTCTACTCCCTCTCTTCCCTCTCCTCCCTCACTTCCCTCTCCTCCCTCTCCTCCCTCTCTTCCCTCTCCTCCCTCTCCTCCCTCTCTTCCCTCTCCTCCCTCTCCTCTCTCTCCTCCCTCTCTTCACTCTCCTCCCTCTCCTCACTCACTTCCCTCTCCTCCCTCTCCTCCCTCTTTTCCCTCTCCTCCCTCTCTTCCCTCTCCTCCCTATCTTCCCTCTCCTCCCTATCTTCCCTCTCCTCCCTCTCCTCCCTCTCTTCCCTCTCCTCTCTCTCCTCTCTCTCCTCTCTCTCCTCCCTCTCCTCCCTCTCCCCTCTCTCCTCCCTCTCCTCACTCACTTCCCTCTCTTCCCTCTCTTCCCTCTCCTCTCTCCTCCCTCTCTTCCCTCTCCTCCCTCTCCTCTCTCCTCCCTCTCTTCCCTCTCCTCCCTCTCTTCCCTCTCTTCCCTCTCCTCCCTCTCTTCCCTCTCTGCCCTCCCCTCAATCACTTCCCTCTCTTCCCTCTCCTCCCTCTCCTCAATCACTTCCCTCTCCTCCCTCTCTTCCCTCTCCTCCCTCTCTTCCCTCTCCTCCCTCTCTGCCCTCTCCTCAATCACTTCCCTCTCTTCCCTCTCCTCCCTCTCCTCACTCACTTCCCTCTCCTCCCTCTCCTCTCTCCTCCCTCTCTTCCCTCTCCTCTCTCCTCCTCTCCTCTCTCCTCCTCTCTCCTCCCTCTCCTCCTCTCTCTCCTCACTCCTCCTCCTCCTCCTCTCCTCTCTCCTCCCTCTCTCCCTCCTCTCCTCCCTCTCTCCTCAATCACTTCCCTCTCCTCCCCTCTCCTCCCTCTCTCCTGCCTCTCTCTCCCTCTCCTCCCTCTCTCCCTCTCCTCCCTCTCCTCCTCTCTCTCCCTCTCCTCCCTCTCCTCCTCTCTCTCCCTCTCCTCCCTCTCCTCTCTCTCCTCCCTCTCTCTTCCTCTCCTCCCTCTCTCCTCTCTCTCTCTCCCTCTCCTCTCTCTCTCCTCTCTCCTCTCCTCTCTCCTCTCTCTCTCTCTCTCCCTCTCTCTCTCCTCTCTCCTCCCTCTCCTCCCTCTCTCTCTCTCTCCCTCCCTCTCTCTCCTCTCTCTCCCTCTCTCTCTCTCTCTCTCTCTCTCTCTCCTCCTCTCCTCCCTCTCCTCCTCTCCTCTCTCCTCCCTCTCTCCCCTCTCCTCCCTCTCTTCCCTCTCTCCCTCTCCTCTCTCTCTTCCCCTCTCTCCTCTCCTCCCTCTCTTCCCTCTCCTCCCTCTCCTCTCTCCTCCCTCTCTTCCCTCTCCTCCCTCTCCTCCCTCTCCTCTCTCCACCCTCTCTTCCCTCTCCTCCCTCTCTCTCCTCCCTCTCTCTCCCTCTCTCTCCTCTCCTCTCTCTCCTCCTCTCTCCTCCCTCTCTTCCCTCTCCTCCCTCTCCTCAATCACTTCCCTCTCCTCCCTCTCCTCCCTCTCCTGCCTCTCTTCCCTCTCCTCCCTCTCTTCTTTCTCCTCCCACTCTCTTCCCTCTCTTCCCTCTACTCTCTCTCTTCCCCTAACCATAGAGAAAGTACATCCATATAAACCAGCCCCTCTGATCTCCAAGCCAGAAATTCCAGACCAGATTGCCTCTGCCACACCATTGAGATCCGTGAAACACGGAAACAGCAGCCCCACGCACAAAGAATCCCTGGAATGCCATTAAAATGTAGGATTCATTTGTTTTCCCGTGGCGGAGGTGGCAAGGGAGTTGGGAAGTATGTTTTGATCATTCAACCATTGAAAATAATCCACCTTCTAACCGTGACCATATGGTTTTGGCGATGGACCACACACACGCACACACACAAGCATACACACACACACAGACACACACACACACACACACAAACCCTACAGTACAAGTAGAAATCGACATCCATCCACATATTGTACGCACACACAGACACACACAGACACACACCAACTCTTGTCTGGCTACCCAGATTCCTTGCTCCGGCCAAACGCTATGCCACGCCACGCCCACGGATGTTAGTTTCTTCTCCGCAATGAGTCTGGATATGAGTACCTCCCCCGACCCTTCATCGAATGCGAACACATTCGGGGCGTCTGATTGATCCAGAAACTGATGGGTTGTGTCAGAGCCAGAACACAAGCAGGTAAAGCGGCGATTTGAAATTGGTTTTTGAGTAAAGGGTGTTGGTCCTTTGCCTAAATATGGGACTCATCAACCCCCCCTCCCCCTCTTTCTCTCTCTCTCTCTCTCTCTCTCTCTCTCTCTCTCTCGCTCATTGGGCTGACTAGGGAGATTTGTGTACTGTGAAGTGAAGAGGGACTTAGAGGGGGACCAACAACATGAGGAACAGCTCAGTCACAGCTGGAGAGCAGCCTCCTACTATGTGGTGTCACTAACCAGACTTGTTTTGTGCAAAACAACACAGTTATTTTCCACGTATTATGTAGGAATCACACCACAACTCTATCAAAATCAAGCACCATGCCCTAGCTGGGCCATTGGAACCAGCAGCCTTGAACAGTGTGTGCAAATTAGGCAAGATCTATGAGGGTATCAACATACCACAGGAGGTTGGTGGCAGCTTAATTGGGGAGTATGGGCTCCATGTGTTTGATGCCATTCCATCGACTCCGTTCCAGCCATTATTATGAGCCGTCCTCCCCTCAGCAGCCTCCACTGCGAACATACACTCATGCTTTTTCAATTCAGTGTGTTCAGAATTTCTGGTGAATTGAGATTGATGCAGTTTCGGTCAAATATTCAAGACAGAGTCTTGGCCAATAACATTGGTTATGGTGACTTGGCGAGTAAAATAAAAAAGGCTGAAATCTTTGACAGTCTGCTTTATATTGTATGCTTTATATTGTCTGCTTTATATTGTGGCCATCAAGCCAGTGAAGATGGTAGAGCTAGTGGTGTTAGATCATCAGTATTGTAAAGCGTCACGTTAACACTTCTTCAGGATCGGTGGGTCCTTTGTGGGACGGTTGAGCTAATGTAGGCTAATACGATTAGCATGAGGTTGTAAGTAACGAGAACATTTCCCAGGACATAGACATATCTGATATTGGCAGAAGGCTTAAATTCTTGTTAATCTAACTGCACTCTCCAATTTAAAGTAGCCATTTCAGTGAAAGAATACCATGCTATTGTTTGTGGAGAGTGCACAGTTTTGAACATGAAAAGTTATTAATAAACAAATTAGGCACATTTGGGTAGTCTTGATACAACATTTTCAACAGAAATGCAATGGTTCATTGGATCAGTCTAAAACTTTGCACATACACTGCTGCCATCTAGTGGCCAAAATCAAAGTTGCACCTGGGCTGGAATAATACATTATGGCTTTTCTCTTGCATTTCAAACATGATGGTACATGATACATGATGTATTATCTTTTACTAGATCTAATGTGTTATATTCTCTTACATTCCTTTCACAATTCCACAGACTTCAGTGTTTCCTTTCAAATGGTACCAAGAATATGCATATCCTTGCTTCAGGGCCTAAGCTACAGGCAGTTAGATTTGGGTATGTCATTTTAGGCGAAAATAGAAAAAAAGGAGCCGATCCTTGAGTCTCAATTTAACTATCTATAGCAACCTCTGCATCACGTTAAGGCTCAATTTAACTATCTATAGCAACCTCTGCATCACGTTAAGGCTCAATTTAACTATCTATAGCAACCTCTGCATCACGTTAAGGCTCAATTTAACTATCTATAGCAATCTCTGCATCACGTTAAGGATCAATTTAACTATCTATAGCAACCTCTGCATCACGTTAGCTTCCTCTGTGGATTCTGGTTCCCCTTGTGTGTTCTTTTATTCACTTTTGATTAGTGGTGAAACGAATCAAATCCAATTAGGCTACTTAAAAATCTTTGAATAATCTGTAACAAACGGCCTCTTGATGTATGGGTGTGGGAGTGTGTGTGTGTGCGTGTGTGTGTGTGCACAAACGGAGATGTCATAATATTAGAGGAGTACACCGCACAACTGGAATTTGTTAAGAGAGAAGCTGAGAGTCCAATCAAACGTTGCTGATCAAAAGTCTGTGGAAGGACACTTGACACCCTAATTCCATCTAAAGGCTTCGGTTTCAGACTTGGCCCTTTATTGTGGCCTGGCCCCATCTCTCCTCGCCAGCGGGGGTGAAACGCCGGGTGAAACGCCGGGTTCACACGAAGGCAAACTGCGAAGCACTTCTCGCCATCAGGCCCTGAAGTGCTTGAAGACAGCGTTATCACAGAGTTGAAACGCAACAGGAAACAGCTCAAGTCCTAAAGAGTCACATTCGTTTAGGTGAAATCCTTAGGGACAGGTTTTTCAACCACAAATAAAAGTCATATGCATGGGTTTCTAGGTTTCTTATATGTCGGATTGCTTTGGAGCCAGCTTGAACTAGACATAACCCTGAAGACTTGGGTTGCATAAGCACTCGGCTTCATCAAACCATAGAAAGACTACTTGCTCTATCATCTCTCTCTCTCTCTCTCTCTCTCTCTCTCTCTCTCTCGCTCTCTCTCTCTTCCAACCTAGAATTGAATGTAATTGAATGCTGGAGTGTTAAGATTTCCCTTGCCTAGAACTAAGGGGCATAGTCTGAATCATGAAAACCAGCCCCAGACCATTATTCCTCCCCCACCAAACTTTACAGTTGGCACAATGCATTGGGGCAGGAAGCGTTCTCCTGGCATCTGCCAAACACAGATTTGTCCGTCGGACTGCCAGATGGTGAAGCGTGATTCATCATTTCAGAGAAAGCGTTTCCACTGCTCCAGAGTCCAATGGCGGCGAGCTTTACACCACTCCAGCCGACGTGCGGCAGCTCGGCCATGGAAACGCATTTCATGAATAATGAACAGTTATTGTGCTGACGTTTCTTCCAGAGGCAGTTTGGAACTTGGTAGTAAGTGTTGCAACCTAGGAAAGGTGATTTTACACGCTACGCACTCGGCGGCCCCTTTCTGTGAGCTTGTGTGGCCTACAATTTTGCCACTGAGCCGTTGTTGCTCCTAGACATTTCTACTTCACAATAACAGCACTTACAATTGACCAGGGCAGCTCTAGCAGGGCAGAAATTTGATGAACTGACCTGTTGGAAAGGTGAAATCCTATGACGATGCCACGTTGAAAGTCACTGAGCTCTTCAGTAAAGCCATTCTACCGCCAATGCTTGGCTATGGAGATTGCATGGCTGAAGGGATGTCAACATACTTTTGTATCTATCTATCTATCTATCTATCTATCTATCTATCCCCTTTTCCCTCTCTCCTTACATATAATTCCTTGGCATGTACTGTAGAGACAATGGAACATCTTTGAAACAAAACCTTATAAAATACAAATGAAAGGTTTTATGCTTGAGAATGCAAGGTGTTTCCCCCCAATCCCATCCCATTTTCATGCTTGTCAGAATGGGGGAGAGGATCTGTGAGGAACAACATTGTTTATAATCAGGCCGTATTGTCCGCTCCAACCCAGTAGGAAGGAGGTTGCCTAGGGAGCCGAGCCTTGGGAAACCAAGAGAACCGTGTCCCATCGTCACCTTCTGGTCTTCTGGAGCAGGTAAAGAAAAGTTCTGACAGACAGATATATTATTATTTTTAAAACCTTTTACCCCTTTTTTCAACTCCCGTACGGACTCGGGAGAGGCGAAGGTCAAGAGCCATGCGTTCCCCAAAACACAACCCCGCCATGCCGCACTGTTTCTTGACACACAACTCACTTCACCCAGAAGCCAGCCACACCAATCTGTCAGAGGAAACACTATACAGCTGTTGACCTGGGTCAGCTTGCAAGTGCCAAGCCCACCACAAGGAGTCACTAGAGTGCAATAGGACAAAGACATCCCAGCCGGCCAAACTCTCCTCTTACCCAGACGACGCTGGGCCAATTGTGCGCTGCCTCATCGGTCTCCCGGTCAGCTGCAACACAGCCCGGGATCGAACCCGGATCTGTAGTGACGTCTCTAGGACTGCGATGCAGTGCTTAGACCACTGCGCCACTCGGGAGGCCTGAGTGAACTTCTCAAATGCCTGCTGCGAGTGAGGAAATGGCATCCTATGTATTAGTTCATCTTGAAACAATGTACATATTTCTATGCTTTTTATGTGTGTCGCAAGGCGTATAAGTCTGAGCCAGTGTGTCCTGAGGTCCATATAACCTATGTTTTAACACACCGTAATATAATAACAGAGTAATACCAGGGTCCATAGCTGCTTCTGTGGAATAGGAAACCAGCTGTTACCTGAGGTCTCAGACATGCCCATAAATGTTAGCTCGCTGAACTGGATCAAACACACAAACACACGCACTCTTAGGTATGGGAAATATTTTACAAGGCATGTTCATGTGGACGAGGTATTCTAGAAAGTCTAGTAAAGGCTGAGATGGTATTGTCTACAGGCATTAGTCTCTGGAATCTGTCTCCATGGATACTATCCTCTGGAATATGTAGGAGGGTAAGATATAACACAGTCAAGCATGTTAGGGTGTACATGTGAGATCCCAGCCTTGGCCTTGTTCATGTAAGTTAGACTGGAAGCTAACATACAGTATATTGTAATATAACGAAGAAAATGGCTCCAACAGAGATGGCCGCCTCGCTTCGAATCCTTAGGAAACTATGCAGTACCTGTTGTTTTCACTAAGGTTAGACCCTCAGAGGACTGGGACCACTCCTGAAACACCTGTTGTTTTCACTAAGGTTGGACCCTCAGAGTACTGGGACCACTTCTGAAACAGCTGTTGTTTTCAATAAGGTTAGACACTCAGAGGACTGGGACCACTCCTGAAACACCTGTTGTTTTCACTAAGGTTAGACCCTCAGAGGACTGGGACCACTCCTGAAACACCTGTTGTTTTTACTAAGGTTAGACCTTGAGTGGTGCAGCGGTCTAAGGCACTCCATCTCAGCGCTAGAGGTGTCATTACAAATCCTGGTTCGATTCCAGGCTGTATCACAACTGGCCGTTATTGGGAGTCCCATAGGGTGGTGCACAATTAGCCGAGCGCCGTTAGGGTTTGGCCGGGGTAGGCCGTCATTGTAAATAAGAACTTGTTCTTAACTGACTTGCCTAGTTAAATAAAGGTATAAAAATAAGCCCCTCAGAGCACTAAGAACTCAACACACACACTTACTGTACATTTGAACACATACAGACATACACACCTCCATTATCTGGGAACACATAGGCATCCCATCCCCACAAGGTAAAACAAGATTTGGCAAAGTAATATATTCATGACTTTTACTCCCTGCTATTGGATCCACATGCCAGGGGCAGAGCAGCACTCCTACATGCCTACGTCTGTTTGATTGTAACAATTACGTGTGCATGGGTCTTGTTAAGACTCCGACCGTTTATGGTTTCCGACTGAGTACACAGACAGGTTCAAAGATTGTTTCTCCTCATTTAAGAGGAGTAACATAAAGAGTCAAGCTTTCAGGACCTCTCTGTCTTTCTCCTCCTTCTCTCTTTCTCTCTCTCTTTCCTTCCCTCTCTCTATTTTTCTCTCCCTCTCTCTGTCTCAATCTCTTTCTCTCTCTCTCTCCATCTCTCTCTCTCTCTCTCTCTCTCTCTCTCTCTGTCTCTCTCTCTCTCTTTTGCCCTCTCTCTCTCTCTCTCTCTCGATCTCCCTTTGTTTCAATCTCTCTCAGTCCACAGATGATCTGTAGGCTGAGAACCCCACACTGTAATATTTGTACTTTTTATTTTTCTTCACCTCCCTCACTCCCTCTCTGTTTTGTAATTTATCCTGCCAACCAGCAATGCTTAGCTCCCTGAAAATCATAAAACGATTGTTTTTACAGAAAACACTGGCGTTCTTTTCTACACGCCTTCAAAGAAGCCTTCTCTGGCGCTGGAGACACATCGTGTCTGGTTGTGTGTTCTCAGTCGTATTCCCACTTTGTAATAAAAAAAAGAGAAAGGGGGAGGGAGAGAGGAAGAAAGAGAGAGAGTTGGAAGGAACTGGCAATTTCAGCATGCAAACAACACCCAAACATGTAACTAGAAAACACTAGGAGACAGACACACAACCCAGAGAGAGAGAGAGAGAGAGAGAGAGAGAGAGAGAGAGAGAGAGAGAGAGAGAGAGAGAGAGAGAGAGAGAGAGAGGTATAAAGAGAGAAAGAGAGAGAGTTAGAGAGCTATAGAGATAATTAAAGAGAGTTGAAGTGTGAGAGAGACAGACAAAACAAGAGAGAAAGGGAGATCTAGGGATGAAAAAGTCATAGACAAAAAATATATATATATATATATATATATTTCACCTTTATTTAACCAGGTAGGCAAGTTGAGAACAAGTTCTCATTTACAACTGCGACCTGGCCAAGATAAAGAAAGCAGTTCAACACATACAACAACACCTAGTTACACATTGGAGTAAACAAACACACAGTCAATAATACAGTAGAAAAAAAACTAATCTATATACAATGTGTGCAAATGAGGTAAGATAAGGAACGTAAGGCAATAAATAGGCCATGGTGGCGAAGTAATTTCAGTATAGCAATTTAACACTGTAATGTTAAACATGAGGAGGCGGGGCAGGACAGGGCGGGGCAGGACGGGGCAGGACAGGGCGGGTTAGGGCTGGACAGGACAGGGCAGGGCGGGGCAAGACAGGGCAAGACAGGGCAGGGCAGGACATGGCGGGACAGGACATGGCGGGAAGGGCAGGACAGTGCAAGACAGAGCGGGGCAGAAAATGGCGGGAAAGAGTGTGTGTGTGGGGGGGGGGCGAAACAGGACAGGACAAGGCGGGGCAGTTACAGTTTCATATTTCATTTTTTTATAAAAAAAAATACATGTTTACCCCTTTTTCTTCCCAATTTCGTGGTATCCAATTGTTAGTCACAGTCTTGTCTCATAGCTGCAACTCCCGTACGGACGGGAGAGGCGAAGGTCGAGAGCCGTGCGTCCTACGAAACACAACCCAACAAAGCCGCACTGCTTCTTCACAATGCCCACTTAACCCGGAAGCCAGCCGCACCAATGTTTCGAAGGAAACACCATACACCTTGCGATCGTATCAGCGTGCACTGCACCTGGCACAGGAGTCATTAGTGCGTGATGGGACAAGGACATCCCTGCCGGCCAAACTCTCCCCTCACCCGGACGACGCTGGGCCAATTGTCCGCCACCCCATGGGTCTCCCGGTTGCGGTCAGCTGTGACAGAGCATGGTCTCGAACCCAGAATCTCTAGTGGCGCAGCCTTAGACCACTGCGCCACTCGTGAGGCCCTGGGTCATGGCTTTCTAGTGGTACTACAATATTTAGTGATTGTACAAACAACTACACAGTGAAACTATCGATATTTTGTGTGTGGGTGATCTAAATTAATGTTCCGATGGTATTTCATGATAAATGAGTTATTTGAACCAATGATTTTGCAAGTGCAAGGTTTCTTTAAAGATATGAATGCACAATGCAATGTTTTGAACATCGGACAGCCTGTGTTACAAGTGATGACCGTTTTGAGTTTTGTGTCTAGAGTTTTGTAAAATGACCACAAGGTTCTGAAATTAGTGCCAAAGTGATTGTAAAAAACTGTAATTACCTGGAGTCAACAGCCAAGCATTTGAATCAGCCCAGACCCATAGGCCCAGAGGCCCAGAGACCCAAAGACCCAGAGACCCAGACCCGGAGACCCGGAGAACCAGAGACCTAGACCCAGAGACCCAGAGACCCAGAGACCTAGACCCAGAGACCCAGAGATCCGGAGACGAGGAGAGTCAGAGACCCAAAGACCCAGAACCAGACCCAGAGACCCAGAGACCCAGACACAGAGACTCATACCCAGAGACCCAGACCCAGAGACCCAGATGGCTAACTAAATGCTAATGGGCGCATTGGGATCATTTTGTACAGTTTCTGACCTGAACTATACAAGTAGAAAAGTAACTCAAAAAAAATAATAACTCATAGTTTGCTGCATGCACATAACAAATATTAGCCAGAAAGGCTCTTGATCCAGGAGTGGATTCTCTGCTGTTACCAAGTAAATGCTTGATTTTGGAAGAAGCCAACCATAACTAGCTACTAAATTAGCAAATCAAATGAACTACTGCAGATCATTTAGAGAGTTAACTTAATAGTTACAAGATATCTAGCTGGCAAACATTTAGTTGTGAATTCCATCATGTAATTAGATCACCTGGCGCATGCTGCACAACAGTGCGTGACTCACAAGGCTCCAGTCTCTCGTTGTTGTGTGCTTGTAAACAAACACCACATGACACGTGACTGGGGACTACCGTAAGCTTCATAATAATGTGGCAGGTGAAATGAAGAACGCAATGTTCTTTATCTCCTAACGTATTGCACAAGTTGAGGTATTTACTTAAAAAGTAGGTCCAAATGTTCACATGTATTAAAAAACATTAAAAAAATACCCAGAATCCAGAGACCCAGAGACCCAGTGACCCAGAGACCCAGAGTCCAAGACCCAGAGTCCAAGACCCAGAGACCCAGAGACCTAGAGTCCAAGACACAGAGACCCAGAGACCCAGAGTCCAAGACACAGAGACCCAGACCCAGAGACCCAGAGACTAGGACCCAGTATAGAGAGACAGGGAGGACAGGGAGAGATAGAGAGATAGACGGAAGGAAGGATGGAATGATGAGAGGAGGTGGAATGAAGACATTGTTCGATAGAAAGAAGATGAACGGGTAGATGGAGAGAATAAAGATCTCACTAGTGAGAAAGGAAGAGGGAGGGTCATGTGAGGTGTAAACCATTTAGAGGTCCTCCCTGCTCTACAGAGGTCTGGCCTGCTGCTCTACTCTGGTGGGCTGTAAATCTAGCTGATGCTGGCAAGAGCAAAAAGAGCAAAAATCAGACAGAAAGAGAAGAGTCAATATGCTTATAATTACAATATGTTATTTGACTAACACAGTAGCCAGGAAAATGTTGTTGTGTTTTGTATGTTACATAATGGTACACAACCACCATCACCTCCACCACCTCCACCACTACCTCCACAACGACCACCACCTCCACCACCTCCACCACTACCTCTACAACCACCACCCCCTCCAGCACCTCCACCACTACCTCTACAACCACCACCCCCTCCACCACCTCCACCACTACCTCCACAACAACCACCACCTCCACCACCTCCACCACTACCTCTACAACCACCACCACCTCCACCACTACCTCTACAACCACCACCACCTCCACCACTACCTCTACAACCACCACCACCTCCACCACCTCCACCACCTCCACCACTACCTCTACAACCACCACCACCTCCACCACCTCCACCACTACCTCTACAACCACCACCACCTCCACCACCTCCACCACTACCTCTACAACCACCACCACCTCCACCACCTCCACCACTACCTCTACTACAACCACCACCACCTCCACCACCTCCACCACTACCTCTACAACCACCACCACCTCCACCACTTCCACCACTACCTCTACAACCACCACCACCTCCACCACCTCCACCACCTCCACCACCTCCACCACTACCTCTACAACCACCGCCCCCTCCAACACCTCCACCACCACTACCTCTACAACCACCACCACCTCCACCACCTCCAACACCTCCACCACCTCCACCATTACCTCTACAACCACCACCTCCACCACCGCCATCACTACCTCTACATCCACCACCCCTCCACCATCTCTACCACCTCCACCACTACCTCTACAACCACCACCACCTCCACCACCTCCACCACTACCTCTACAACCACCACCCCTCCACCATCTCTACCACCTCCACCACTACCTCTACAACCACCACCTCCACCATCTCCACCACCTCCTCCACCACCTCCTCCACCACCTCCACCACCACCACCACCTCCACCACCTCCACCACTACCTCTACAACCACCACCACCTCCACCACCTCCACCACCTCCACCACTACCTCTACAACCACCATCATATTTTACATAATGCTACACAACCACCATCACCTCCACCACCTCCACCACTACCTCCACAACAACCACCACCACCTCCACCACCACCTCCACCACCACCTCCACCACCTCCACCACTACCTCTACAACCACCACCACCTCCACCACCTCCACCACTACCTCTACAACCACCACCACCTCCACCACCTCCACCACCTCCACCACTACCTCTACAACCACCACCACCTCCACCATCTCCACCACCTCCACCACTACCTCTACAACCACCACCACCTCCACCACCTCCACCACTACCTCTACAACAACCACCACCACCTCCACCACCTCCACCACCTCCACCACCTCCACCACTACCTCTACAACCACCACCCCCTCCAACACCTCCACCACCTCCACCACTACCTCTACAACCACCACCACCTCCAACACCTCCACCACCTCCAACACCTCCACCACTTCCACCATTACCTCTACAACCACCACCACCACCACCCCCTCCACCACTTCCACCATTACCTCTAAAACCACCACCACCTCCACCACTACCTCTACAACCACCACCAACTCCACCACCTCCACCACTACCTCTACAACCACCACCCCTCCACCATCTCTACCACCTCCACCACTACCTCTACAACCACCACCGCCTCCACCACCTCTACAACCACCACCACCGCCTCCACCACCTCCACCACTACCTCTACAACCACCACCCCTCCACCATCTCTACCACCTCCACCACTACCTCTACAATCACCACCTCCACCATCTCCACCACCTCCTCCACCTCCACCACCTCCTCTACAACTTCCACCACCTCCACCTCCACCACTACCTCTACAACCACTATCACCTCCACAACCACCACCATCTCCACCACCACTACTTCTACAACCTCCACCACCTCCAACACCTCCACCACTACTTCCACCTCCTCACCCTTCCCTATTTCTCCTCATCCTCTAAAGTTTTGACATAGAGGGGTCACTCTCACTCTTTGTTTTCTATCTTTCTTTCTCCCTGTGCTTTCAAGAATTTCTGCAATGCTTCCAGGAATTTGGCGTTTGTTGACTTTGGTTTTGGATAAAAGGTGTAGCCTAGTCAGTTCTCCCCGCTGATCTTACAGGCGATTAGATGGCCTCAATGTGAGCTGATGCTGATGCATAGAGCCCGAGACAGATTACTCATGGGCATGCTTCCCAAATGGCACCCTACTCCCTATATAGGGCACTGCTAAGCTAAAGACACTCACAAAGCTAAGGAACCTGGGACTAAACACCTCTGTCTGCAACTGGATCCTGGACTTCCTGACGGGCCGTGCCCAGCTGGTAAGGGAAGGCAACAACACATCTGCCACGCTGATCCTCAACACAGGGGCACCTCAGGGGGGAGTGCTTAGTCCCCTTCTGTACTCCCTGTTCACCCACGACTGCGTGGCCAAGCACGACTCCAACACCACCATTAAGTTTGCTGACGACACAGAGATGATTGTGGGCTACAGGAAAAGGAGGACCGAGCACGCCTCCATTCTCATCGACAGGGCTGTAGTGGAGCAGGTTGAGAGCTTAAAGTTCCTTGGTGTCCACATCACCAACAAACTAGAATGATCCAAACACACCAAGACAGTCGTGAAGAGGGCACGACAAAGCCTATTCCCCCTCAGGAAACTAAAAAGATTTGGCATGGGTCCTCGGATCCTCAAAAGGTTCTACAGCTGCACCATCGACAGCATCCTGACTGGTTGCATCACTCCCTGGTACGGCAACTGCTCGGCCTCTGACCGCAAGGCACTACAGAGGGTAGTGCGTACGGCCCAGTACATCACTGGGGCTAAGTTGCCTGCCATCCAGGACCTCTACAACAGGCGGTTTCAGAGGAAGGCCCTAAAAAAATTCAAAATCCCCAGCCACCACAGTCATAGACTGTTCTCTCTGCTACCGCATGGCAAGCGGTACTGGAGTGCCAAGTATAGGACCTAAAGGCTTCTCAACAGCTTTTACCCCCAAGCAATAAGACTCCTGAACAGGTAATCAAATGGCCACTCTGACTATTTGCATTGACACCCCCTCTCTTTGTTTTTACACTGCTGCTAATTGCTATCTATTATCAAGGCATAATCACTTAACCCCTACCTACATGTACAAATTACCTCGACTAACCTGTACCCCCGCACATTGACTCGATACGGGTACACCCTGTATATAGCCTCATTATTGTTATTTTATTGTTACTTTTTTTTTTTATTTACTTTTGTTTTTTACTTTTATTTTCTTAACTCTATTTTCTTAAAACTGCATTGTTTGTTAAGGGCTTGTAAGTAAGTATTTCACCTGTTGATTTCAGCGCATATGACAAATAACATTTTAATCGGTTTGATTTTCTTTTGATGAGAGCCTTATGGGAACGCTATGAGCTCTGGTAAAAGTAGTGCACTATATAGCGAATAGAACTCCATTTAGGAAGCAGCACTGAATGTTCCTGTTGTTCTGTTATTTCCCGGGACTAGATGATGGAGGAAAGGAGAACAGATTTAAAGTTAGATGTGGAAGGAGGGAGCGGGGAGGAGTGGGTGGTGGTAGGGGTCGGGGGGATACATTGCTTGGAAAGGTTCAGAGTTCATGGAGAGAGATGCATGGATAGAGGCAAAGCTGACTCCTCATGACAGTAGTCTATGAGGTGGATGTAAAGTAGCAAATTCCATTCCATGACAACACAACATACTTCAAAGCTCCTGTGAGTACCACTATATCACTAAAGTCTGAGCTGTTCTGGTACAGTGGCAAGAAAGTACTTCAGGGGCTATATGTATCATGTGTCAGAGTAGGAGTGCTGATCAAGGATCAGTCCCACCTTGTCAATGACATCTTCTTCATTGTGATATAAAATTAAAAAATCAATGATAAACTAGCTTTGTCTGGTTTGGTTATCATAGGTAGATAGGTGAGTTAAAGATAACCTCGACATTATTAAATATCCTCTGGCATCAAAACGTTGGTTTTGGAGAGGTGTTTTCAACTGTTCCTCCTTCATTCATTTTTCTCCTCTTCCATGCTGTCCTCCCATCCAAGCCTTCCTCAGGGAAGCTTTAAGTGAGTTTTTAAAGATGGCCATTTCCACACGCAACAGGATGCATCCTAAATGGCTCCCTCTTCACTATATAGTGCTCTGGTCAAAAGTAGTGCACTACAAAGGGATTAGGGTTCCATTTGGGAGACAACCCATTACCTACGGTGCATGGGTAATAGAAAATGGGGATTGGCTCTCACGGGCCAACAACAATATTGTGTTTAATCTAGATACCATTACATGCAAAATGAGCAAGAAAAATTCAAGGGCCACCATTGTTTCCCCAACGCCATTTTCTTCTCGGGACAATAATGGACTGTTTCCTTAAGAAACCCGAACCAGAAGAGACATGTTGAGGTGCTACTTATGAAGTGAAGGACGGAGAGTTAGAGAGAGAGAGAGAAAGAGAGAGAGGGAGAGTGAGAGAGAGAGAGAGAGAGAGAGAGAGAGAGAGAGAGAGAGAGAGAGAGAGAGAGTGTAGTCAAAAGTGCAAAACCAGTCACACTACATACAAAGTGTAACAAATAAACAACTTTGTGAAACAACACGGAAATAAATCACAACCGTCTAGCGCGTCAAAAACAAAATGACACGTAACACAAACAATTCCACACAAGGACATGATGGGGAACAGAGGAATAAATACATGCAGTGTGATTGGGGAATGAAAACCAGGTGTGCAGGGAACAAGACAAAACAAATGTATCAATGAAAAATGGAGCGGCGATGGCTAGAAAGCCGGTGACTTTGACCGCCGAACGCTGCCCGAACAAGGAGAGGAGCCGACTTCGGCTGAAGTCGTGACACCCCCTGTATATAGCCCCACTATTGTTATTTACTGCTGCTCTTTAATACTTTTTTATTCTTATCTCTTTTCTTAAAACTGCATTGTTGGTTAAGGGATTGTCAGTAAGCATTTCACTGTAAAGTCTATTACACCTGATGTATTCGGCGCATGTGACAAATAAAATTTGATTTGATTTGATCTGCATTGTCGACAGCCTGGAACGCAACCTATAAATTCTCTGACATTTGACCAAGATTACCATGAGACATACTGACCAACTGACCGTTCACTTTTTTCTCAGGTCTGGACCTACAGCCCAAACATGCCAATAGGGGTTATAAAGGTGCCTCCAAAGAGCACGTCAGCTTTTACTCACTTGAGCACATCTTGACCCCTATAGGCTTCTTTATGTTTGTTTGTCTGTGTCACAATGATATCAAGATGACCTCAAGATGAACCCAAGATGAACGCCTCAGACCTTTTTGTGATGATGTCGTCCTAAGTATCTCTCTCTGCAAACATTTAAACATGTACAAGCACGCAGGCTCACACACACACACACAACTTAGTTTCCTGTGTAGCTTTGTGAATGTGTTCTGACCTCGGTGCTCACTCCCTAAACAGCTGCTTCCACACGTGTCACGCCAAACACTGTCCTCCCACACCTGGGGATTTGAAGATGTGGCGCTGTGGTTCTCGTCTCAGCAGGCTAAGGAAGGCTTGAGCTATCAGCATGAAAGAGTTTACATGTGAAATACAGTAATTCCATTCAATTGAAGAAAACATGATTCCACTTTATTGTACAACACTTTTTACAAGACCTGGGATTACTTAGAGACAACGTTGTAAAATGTTAATCACATCGTAATTACTAATTCACTACTCTCCTGAGTGTAGTTGGAATTTATTTAAAAAAAAACATTGTTACGTCACATTTGGTAAGTACCAAAAATTATCCTTGTTACCAAATAATACAAGGTGAAACCCAGCAGAAACAACACTGTAACACAATTATAATTAAATATGTAATGAAACAAAATATTCCTTTAAGAGTTGTTAATTAAGTCAAAGATTCAGAATAAGAAATTTACTTTGACATAACCTTATAAAGAGATACTTTTTTGTTTTCATGTGTCCAAATAATGAACAATACGACCTTGTTCAGCAGGTAAAAGGAATGACCCATAAGGTTGTGATGACTGAGACACTGTTTCATCCAGTCGGAAAACGCTTTTTGTTCAGATAAAATTGAAGATAACTTACTCCTGAGAACCAGAGAACATTGCGTGCCCGCGGATGGAAATATGAATATGTACATTACATGAAACAAGCTGTCAAAAGGTTGTATAAATCATGCGCTCATCAACATGTGAGGGAGGTCTATGGCAACAAACCACAAGTTATGGATGTCAGGCAAAGTGGGATGACGTGGTTTATTTCTAGACTCACACACGGTAGAAAATGGCAGTAGAAAAATTATACCAGGGCGATGTCTTCATCTTTCATACCATCTCTCTTCCTCTCTCTTCCTGCCTTTCTATGGTGCCTTTAGAAACTATTCACACCCCTTGACTTCTTCCACATCATGGACAGAATATTAACTCAATTACCTCGACTAACCTGTACCCCCGCCGCACATTGACTCGGTACCGGTACCCCCTGTATATAGCCTCGTTATTTTATTATGTACTATGTATATGTCACGATCTTCAAGGACGGACCAAGGCGCAGCGTGCCGGGTTGAGAAAAACATGTTTATTAAGTTTAACTCACCAAAACAAAACCAATGAACAAAGATCAGACATGAACTGTGTAACACATAGACACAAACTACAAACAAAGTTAACTTCCCACAAAGAAAGGAGGGAAAAAGGGCTACTTAAGTATGGTTCCCAATCAGAGACAACGATAGACAGCTGTCCCTGATTGAGAGCCATACCCGGCCAAAAACAAAGAAATACAAAATAGAACATAGAATGCCCACCCCAAATCACACCCTGACCAGAGAGAGAGAGAGAAAGAGAGAGGGCGTGACAGTACTCTCTCTCTCAAAGGTGCGGACTCGGCCGCAAAACCTGAACCTATTGGGGAGGGTCTGGGTGGGCATCTAGAACTATGACTAGAACCCCAAAATTGTATAATATTACTCCAGTGCTAGCCTCTCTACACTGGCTTCCTGTTAAGGCAAGGGCTGATTTCAAGGTTTTACTGCTAACCTACAAAGCATTACATGGGCTTGCTCCTACCTATCTTTCCGATTTGGTCCTGTCGTACATACCTACACGTACGCTACGGTCACAAGACGCAGGCCTCCTTACTGTCCCCAGAATTTCTAAGCAAACAGCTGGAGGCAGGTCTTTCTCCTATAGAGCTCAATTTTTATGGAATGGTCTGCCTATCCATGTGGGAGACACAGACTCGGTCTCAACCTTTAAGTCTTTATTGAAGACTCATCTCAGAACATGAATGATGTTCTGTTATAATCTGTACCTGGCACAGCCAGAAGAGGACTGGCCACCCCTCACAGCCTGGTTCCTCTCTAGGTTTCTTCCTAGGTTCTGGCCTTTCTAGGGAGTTTTTCCTAACCACTGTGCTTTTACACCTGCATTGCTTGCTGTTTGGGGATTTAGGCTGGGTTTCTGTACAGCACTCTGTGACATCAGCTGGCGTAAGAAGGGCTTTATAAATACATTTGATTAAAAAGGAATGAATAGACCTTTTAACACAGTAATGACATTTGCTAAATATTTCAAGAAACTGGAAACAATATATCAATTTATTCCACAAGTATTATCCGATTAACTGTTTTTCTCTCACAATAGTAGGGTACTGGGCCTTTACTACTCCTGTATTGGCGAACAGGCGGCTATGGTCAATGGGTATGAATACTTTCTGAAGGCACTGTATGTGCCCGTCCGTCTCTTTCTTTCAGTCTCTCTTCATGTGTCCTGATGTCTCTCTCCCTCCTCCCCATCTATCTCTCCTTCCATCTTTCTCTCTTCATGTGTCGTGATCTGTCTCTCCTTCCTTCTTTCTCTCTTCAAAAGCCTGCAGATGTATCAGCATGTTAAAGAAAACAGGCAGCAGCCCCGAGGCTTTGGCCAGCATGGAGAGACATGCCAGAACAACAAGGCTCTCTGAACTGTACAAACAGCACAGTAGAAAAGTGAACCAGGACCACCCATGGAGGTGGCAAGACAGCAACCCAGACCAACACCAGCTTCATGGCCCACCGCTCTATGGGACGTCATGGGTCGGAGGAGAGGAAGGGAGTGGGAGTACAGGATGAAGCAGCAACAGAGAGAGAGAGAGAGAGATGGACAGGGAATTTAGAGAGAGAGAGATGAAAGAGAAGGGCCATCAAGTGAGAGAGAGAGAGAGAGAGAGAGAGAGAGAGAGAGACACACACACAGAGACAATTACAGCTAAACCCAGCCACACGGCAACTGACTGCATGTGTTGTGTGTTGCTGACTGTGCTTGTTATGTTAAGTGTGTGTGCGTGCCTGCCAGAGAAAGAGATAGAGAGAGAGACAGAGAGACAGAGAGAGAGAGAGAGAGAGAGAGAGAGAGAGAGAGAGAGAGAGAGAGAGAGAGAGAGAGAGAGAAAGAAAGAGAGAGAGAGAGACAGAGAGAGACAGAGAAAGACAGAGAGACAAAGAGAAAGGGAGAGGCTCACTCTCACTCTTAACAACTTAATTGTTAGTAGTTACTGTATTTCTGACTGCGATTCTTTCTTTTTGCAACATGAAATCACTCTCAGTTAGCACGTGGAACATCCAGGGCCTAAACTCATCAACCTTTGGACTGAAGAGTTTAGCACTGGAGCTCAATAAAAATCTTAGAGATGTTGACGTAAATATTCTGCAGGAGACATGGTGTAAGGCTGACATTGTCACTCACTGTCCCACAGGCTACAGAGAGCTAATTGTGCCATCACAGAAACACAGCTCTCTCAATAGAGGCAGAGACTTTGGAGGACTGATCATTTGGTACAAGTTCAAACTACAAAATCTAATTGATCCCCTCAATATTGGGATATATCACATTTGGTTAAAACTGAAAAAAGAACTTGTACTGACAGAAAAACGATGTGTGCCATTGCCCAATATATATCCCTTCTCAGAATCCCCATATTACTCAGAGGAGATCTTCCTCACCCTTGAGGAAGAGACGTGCTATTTCCAGGCCCAGGGAAATGTGCTCATCTGTGGGGACACAAATGCGCACACAGGATCAAATCAAATCAGGCAGTGGCTCGGGTGGTTGTTGTCCTTGATGATCTTTTTGGCCTTCCTGTGACATCGGGTGGTGTAGGTGTCCTGAAGGGCAGGTAGTTTACCCCCGGTGATGCGTTGTGCAGTCCTCACTACCCTCTGGAGAGCCTTACGGTTGTGGGCGGAGCAGTTGCCGTACCAGGCGGTGATACAGCCCGACAGGATGCTTTCGATTGTGCATCTGTAGAAGTTTGTGAGTGATTTTGGTGACAAGCCGAATTTCTTCAGCCTCCTGAGGATGAAGAGGTGCTGTTGCGCCTTCTTCACTGTTGCGCCTTCTTCACCACGCTGTCTGTGTGGGTGGACCAATTCAGTTTGTCCGTGATGTGTATGCCGAGGAACTTAAAACTTTCCACCTTCTCCACTACTATCCCCTCGATGTGGATAGGGGGGTGGTCCCTCTCCTGTTTCCTGAAGTCCACGATCATCTCCTTTGTTTTGTTGACATTGAGTGAGAGGTTATTTTCCTGACACCACACTCCGAGGGCCCTCACCTCCTCCCTGTAGGCCGTCTCGTCGTTGTTGGTAATCAAGCCTACCACTCTAGTGTCGTCAGCAAACTTGATGATTGAGTTGGATGCGTGCTTGGCCACACAGTCATGGGTGAACAGGGAGTACAGGAGAGGGCTGAGAACACACCCTTGTGGGACCCCAGTGTTGAGGATCAGCGGGGTGGAGATGTTGTTTCCTACCCTCACCACCTGGGGCCGGCCCGTCAGGAAGTCCAGGACCCAGTTGCACAGGACCCAGTTGCACAGGGTCTCGAGCTTAATGACGAGCTTGGAGGGAACTATTGTGTTAAATGCTGAGCTGTAGTCGATGAACAGCATTCTTACATAAGTATTCCTCTTGTCCAGATGGGTTAGGGCAGTATGCAGTGTGATTGCGATTGCGTCGTCTGTGGACCTATTGGGACGGTACGCAAATTGGAGTGGGTCCAGGGTGTCTGGCAGGATGGAGGTGATATGATCCTTGACTAATCTCTCAAAGCACTTCATGATGACGGAAGTGAGTGCTACGGGCGATAGTCATTTAGCTCAGTTACCTTAGCTTTCTTGGGAACAGAAACAATGGTGGCCCTCTTGAAGCATGTGGGAACAGCAGACTGGGATAGGGACTGATTGAATATGTCTGTAAACACACCAGCCAGCTGGTCTGCGCATGCTCTGAGGACACGGCCAGGGATGCCATCTGGGCCGGCAGCCTTGCGAGGGTTAACACATTTAAATGTTTTTCTCACATTGGCTGCGGTAAAGGAGAGTCTGCAGGTTTTGGTAGCAGGCCGTGTCGGTGGCACTGTATTGTCCTCAAAGCGAGCAAAGAAGTTGTTTAGTTTGTCTGGGAGCAGGACGTCATGGTCCGCAACGGGGCTGGTTTTCTTTTTGTAGTCTGTGATTGACTGTAGACCCTGCCACATTCCTCTTGTGTCTGAGCCGTTGAATTGTGACTCTACTTTGTTTCTATATTGACGCTTAGCTTGTTTGATTGCCTTGCGGAGGGAATAGCTACACTGTTTGTATTCAGTCATGTTTCCGGTAGCCTTACCCTGGTTAAAAGCAGTGGTTCGCGCTTTCAGTTTTGCGCGAATGCTGCCATCAATCCACGGTTTCTGGTTGGGGAAGGTTTTAATATTTGCTATGGATACAACATCACCAATGCACTTGCTAATAAACTCGCTCACCGAATCAGCGTATACATCAATGTTGTTGTCAGATGCTATCCGGAACATATCCCAGTCCACGTGCTCGAAGCAATCTTGCAGCATGGAATCGGATTGGTCAGACCAGCGTTGAAGAGACCTGAGAACGGGCGTTTCCTGTTTTAGTTTTTGTCTGTAGGCTGGGAGCAACAAAATGGAGTCATGGTCAGACTTGCCGAAAGGAGGGCGGAGAATAGCCCACGGAAGTTGGATTAACAATGATCCAGGAATTTACCAGCCCGGGTGGCACATTCGATATGCTGGTAAAATTTCGGGAGCCTTGTTTTCAAATTAGCCTTATTAAAATCCCCATCCACAATAAATGCAGCCTCAGGATATGTGGTTTCCAATTTACCTAGAGTGAAATGAATTTCTTTCAGTGCCGTCGATGTGTCAGCTTGAGGGGGGATGTACACGGCTGTGATTATAATCGAGGAGAATTCTCTTGGTAGATAATGCGGTCTGCTTTTGATTGTAAGGAATTCTATGTCAGGTGAACAAAAGGACTTGAGTTCCTGTATGTTGTTATGATCACACCACGTCTCGTTAATCATGAGACACACACCCCCACCCTTCTTCTTACCAGATAGATGTTTGTTTCTGTCGGCGCGATGCGTGGAGAAACCAGGTGGCTGTACCGACTCAGAACACGTGTCCTGAGTGAGCCATGTTTCCGTGAAGCAAAGAACGTTGCAGTCTCGGATGTCTCTCTGAAAGACAACCCTCGATCTGATTTCATCTACTTTGTTGTCCAGAGACTGTACATTGGCGATTAAAATATTCGGGAGAGGTGCACGATGCGCCCATCGACGTAGCTTGTCCAAAAGACCGGCGCGTTTCCCCCTTCTCCTGCGCCGCCGTTGTTTTGAGTTTTGAGGTGCTATCCAGTCTATTGTCCTGGTTGGGGTAACAAACAGAGAATTCTCTTCGGGAAAGTCGTATTCCTGGTCGTAATGTTGGTAAGTTGACGTTGCTCTTATATCCAATAGTTCCTCCCGGTTGTATGTAATAAAACTTAATATTTCCCGGGGTAACAATGTAAGAAGTAATACATAAAAAACAAAAATACTGCATGGTTTCCTGAGAACGTGAAGTGAGGCTGCCATCTCTGTCAGCGCCAGAAGTACAGTGACAGCACCATCAACAACAACGGAAAGGATCTGTTACAGCTCTGTCGATGCCTGGGTCTGTAGTTTGTCAATGGTACTACCTGATCTAAAGACCACACGAGGGGACAGCTTTATTACAGGGCATACTGTTTCTAACTGCCTTAATCTCCCCCATAGAAACAACAGTGACAGCACCATCAACAACAACGGAAAGGATCTGTTACAGCTCTGTCGATGCCTGGGTCTGTACTTTGTCAATGGTAGGTTACAGGGACTCTTTGGGGAGATTCACCTACTGCTCACCTCTTGGCCACAGCACAGTAGACTATATGATTACAGATATTGCCCCCTTCTTTCTCAGCTCATTCACCGTCAAGACACTAACACCTCTGTCTGATCACAGCCAAATTATATAGTTCCTCAAAATAACAGAAATGGAAACAACTACACATTCACAGCCCAGTAAGCTATACAACAGAAATTCTTACAGATGGACCCAGAATACCAAAAAGCAACATGTAACCAAAATATCCCAAAACTCTTAGATAACTTTCTGGATACCACATTCACTCACAGCAAAGAAGGCATCAATCTAGCAGTAAGAAACATCAACTATATAATTCAGGCAAACGGCAAAAGAAGCACAACTGAAATTGATAAAAAACAAAAAAAACACAGATGACAACTGGTTTGATGCATATTGTAAAATTATAAGGAAAAAACTTAGAACACTATCCAACTAAAATCACAGAAGCCCAAATAATGGTGAATTACGCCTTCATTACTGTGAGACTTTAAAACTCTATAAACATACACTCAGAACCAAAAAAAGCACAGTTCAACAGCAAGCAGCTGACACTAATTGAGGAGTCCATAAACACAAACAACTTCTGGTAAAATTGGAAAAAACAAAGAAAATCGAAACAAGAGGAATTAGCGATACAAAATGGTGACATATGGACAACACATTTTAAAACACCACAACACCGTTCAAATTGACACAAACGCAGAACAATGCCAAACTCATGAGAAGTTGAATGGATTAGAAAATCTATAAAGGACAATAAAAATCCATTGGGCTCCCCAATTACTGACCAGGAGCTCTATAAGAAACTTCAAGCCCTCAAATAAAAAAAGCATGCGGACCTGATGGCATCCTAAATGAGATGCTCAAATTCACTAGTGCAAAATTTCAATTGGCTGTATTAAAACATGTTTAATTTGATCCTGAGTGTAGGTTATTTCCCTGACATCTGGATTCAAGGACTCATAACCCCAATCTTTAAGAACGGAGACAAATTTGACCCTAACAATTACAGAGGCATTTGTGTGAACAGTAACCTGGGAAGATTTTCTGTAGTATTATAAATGTAAGAGTGCTAAACTTCCTTAATAAGCACAATGTCTTGAGTAAAAGCCAAATTGGATTTATACCAAAACATCGCACAACAGATCCTATTTACACCCTAAACACCCTGATAGATAAACATGTCCACCAAAATAATACCAAAATATACACTTGCTTTATCCACTTCCAAAAAGCATTTGATTCTATTTGGCATACAGGACTGTTCTACAAAGTTATTGAAAGTGGTGTAGGGGGTAAAACATATGACATAATTAAATCAATGTATACTGGCAATACGTGCAGCATTCAAATTGGCAAGAAAATAACAGAATTCTTTAACCAGGGGCAGGGCCTTCGCGAGGGTTGCAATCTGAGTCCTGCACTCTTCAATATTTACATCAACGAATTGGCCACTATTCTAGAAAAATTCTCAGCCCCTGGTGTTAGTCTCCACAATTCAGAGGTTAAATGCCTTCTCTTCGCAGATGACCTGTGCCTGCTGTCACCTGCAGCACATAGCCTACAGCAGAGTCTGGACCTGCTAGAGAAGTACTGCCAGACCTGGTTCCTGGCAGTAAACCCCAAAAATACTAAAATAAAGATTTTTCAAAGAAGATCCAGATCTCAGGGAATTAGACCAAAATTCTCAATTGGTACAACAAAAAAAAGAGTACTGCACACACTACAATTACTTAGGTTTAAAAATAAGCCCAACTGGACACCGTAATGAGGCAGTGAATGAACTGAGAGAGAAAGCACGCAGGGCATTCTACACTGATAACAAAATTGAAATATAACAAAATTGAAATACCTATTAAAATGTGGCTAAAACTAATTGAATGTGTCTTTGAACCAATTGCACTTTATGGCAGCGAGGTGTGGGGTCCACTTGCAAAACAAGATTTCACCAAATGGGACAAACACCCCATTCTCCTACATGTCCAGAGGAAAACTACAAACAATGCATGCAGGGCAGAATTAGGCCAATATCCACTAATAATAAAAACTCAAAAAAGAGCAATTAAGTTTTGGAAACATCTAAAATATAGTGACCCCCTTCCATATCAGTACCAAGCCCTGCAATGCCAAGAGCTGAGCAAAGAAAAGTCCCCTCATTCAGCTGGTCCTGGGGCTGAGTTCCCAAACCTGTTCTAGGAACACACTGAAGCCTCAGGACCAGAACATCCAATCAATCAGAATATAACAAATTACAACACAATCAAAATAAAACTTCATTGCTTATTTGGAAACACAAGCACAAGCACAAAGCAAAATGCAGTGCTATCGGGCAAACTATTTGACCATGGTTACTGATCAAAACCTTAGAAAAACCTTGACAAAGGTCAGGCTCAGTGAGCACAGCCTTGTCATTGAGAAGGGTAGACACAGGAAAACCTGGCTCCCTGTAGAGGAAAGGCTGTGCAACAACTGCACAACAGTATAACCTGAGACAGAGCTGCATTTCCTGACAAAATGTCAAAAATATAAAATAATTAGAGAGTGTCATTTCCCCAAATTTGAAACCCTTACTCAAGGTTTCAAGGTTTCTCTGATGAGAGTAGGTTACCTGTGCAACTGGGGACATTTTGTTGGTCCCCACAAGGTCAAATGCTATTTCCAGGGCGTTTAGGGTTAAGATTAGAATTTGTGTTAGGGTTAGAATTAGGTTAAGGGTTAGGGTTAGGAGCTAGGTTTAGTTTTTAAGGTTAGGAGCTAGGGTTAGGTTAGATTTAGGTTTAGGTTTAGGTTTAGGTTTAGGTTTAGGGTAAGGGTTTGGGTAAGAGTATGGGTTAGAGTTAGGTTTATGGTTAGGGAAAATAGGATTTTGAATGGGACTGAATTGTGTGTCCCCTCAAGATTAGCTGTACCAGACTCTGTGTGTGTGTGTGTGTGTGTGTGTGTGTGTGTGTGTGTGTGTGTGTGTGTGTGTGTGTGTGTGTGTGTGTGTGTGTGTGTGTGTGTGTGTGTGTGTGTGTGTGCGTGCGTGCGTGTGTGTGTCCTTTTGGGCTTATGTGTGTTGTACATTTACTTTCAGAGATTTCCTGCTATGGCTAGCCAGTGGCCAAGCAGGTTTTTTTCTGAGACAGACGAGTAAACATTATTGTTGGAACTCCGTCCATTAACTCACATATGGGGTGGGTTGTGACTTCTGTTTATTGTACTGCAAGTGTGTATGTGTGTGTCTTTGAGTGTGTGATCGTACGTGTTTCAGTGCGTTCTTTTTGTGTGTGTGTGTTCGCTTCTGGTGTCTGCACATGTCTGAAACGACAGAGGCAGGAGGAAAATGGAGCAGGGAAAACACAGATTTTTTTTGTGGAAAAATATCCTAAAAGGTTGGGCTGGACGTTATGTTGAGCTTTCCTCTGATGCAGACTGCTAACAGTAACACAGGTGTCCTTGAGGTTAAGGAGTTGCTTGTTTCTTAGGCCTCCTCGTGACGTCTTCAGTTGAGACAGTTCAGTTGAAGGGTCTTTCTGTTCTATTCTACTGTATCTGACATTGCTTGTCCATACAGTTGAAGTCGGAAGTTTACATACACCTTAGCCAAATACATTTAAACTCAGTTTTTCACAATTCCTGACATTTAATCCTAGTAAGAATTCTCTGTCTTAGGTCAGTTAGGATCACCACTTTATTTTAAGAATGTGAAATGTCAGAATAATAGTTGAGAGAATAATTTATTTCAGGTTTTACAGTGGGGCAAAAAAGTATTTAGTCAGCCACCAATTGTGCAAGTTCTCTCACTTAAAAAGATGAGAGAGGCCTGTAATTTTCATCATAGGTACACTTCAACTATGACAGACAAAATCAGGAAACAAAATCCAGAAAATCACATTGTAGGATTTTTAATGAATTTATTTGCAAATTATGGTGGAAAATAAGTATTTGGTCACATACAAACAAGCAAGATTTCTGGCTCTCACAGACCTGTAACTTCTTCTTTAAGAGGCTCCTCTGTCCTCCACTCGTTACCTGTATTAATGGCACCTGTTTGAACTTGTTATCAGTATAAAAGACACCTGTCCACAACCTCAAACAGTCACACTCCAAACTCCACTATGGCCAAGACCAAAGAGCTGTCAAAGGACACCAGAAACAAAATTGTAGACCTGCACCAGGTTGGGAAGACTGAATCTACAATAGGTAAGCAGCTTGGTTTGAATAAATCAACTGTGGGAGCAATTATTAGGAATTGGAAGACATACAAGACCACTGATAATCTTCCTCGATCTGGGGCTCCACGCAAGATCTCACCCCGTGGGGTCAAAATGATCACAAGAACGGTGAGCAAAAATCCCAGAACCACACGGGGGGACCTAGTGAATGACCTGCAGAGAGCTGGGACCAAAGTAACAAAGCCTACCATCAGTAACACACTACGCCGCCAGGGACTCAAATCCTGCAGTGCCAGACGTGTCCCCCTGCTTAAGCCAGTACATGTTCAGGCCCGTCTGAAGTTTGCTAGAGAGCATTTGGATGATCCAGATGAGGATTGGGAGAATGTCATATGGTCAGATGAAACCAAAATATAACTTTTTGGTAAAAACTCAACTCGTCGTGTTTGGAGGACAAAGAATGCTGAGTTGCATCCAAAGAACACCATACCTACTGTGAAGTATGGGGGTGGAAACATCATGCTTTGGGGCTGTTTTTCTGCAAAGGGACCAGGACGACTGATCCGTGTAAAGGAAAGAATGAATGGGGCCATGTATCGTGAGATTTTGAGTGAAAACCTCCTTCCATTAGCAAGGGCATTGAAGATGAAACGTGGCTGGGTCTTTCAGCATGACAATGATCCCAAACACACCGCCTCGGCAATGAAGGAGTGGCTTCAGAAGAAGCATTTCAAGGTCCTGGAGTGGCCTAGCCAGTCTCCAGATCTCAACCCCATAGAAAATCTTTGGAGGGAGTTGAAAGTCCGTGTTGCCCAGCGACAGCCCCAAAACATCACTGCTCTAGAGGAGATCTGCATGGAGGAATGGGCCAAAATACCAGCAACAGTGTGTGAAAACCTTGTGAAGACTTACAGAAAACGTTTGACCTCTGTCATTGCCAACAAAGGGTATATAACAAAGTATTGAGATAAACTTTTGTTATTGACCAAATACTTATTTTCCACCATAATTTGCAAATAAATAAATAAAAAATCCTACAATGTGATTTTCTGGATTTCTTTTTCTAATTTCGTCTGTCATAGTTGAAGTGTACCTATGATGAAAATGACAGGCCTCTCTCATCTTTTTAAGTTGGAGAACTTGCACAATTGGTGGCTGACTAAATACTTTTTTGCCCCACTGTATATGCCAAAATACTACATGCCATGTCTCTCTGTTGTTTTATGTTCTCCAGATGAAACATGAAAGATGACAAGTTCAACGGTGAGCCTGTCAGTAAACCTTTATTCTCTCACAGCATCCAGCCTAGCTGACAATGCTATTTTCCTGATTTTTTACCACTTTTTACTCTGGCCTCCTAACTATGGCCATCCTACAAGGGTAAAAACTCCAATAACTTTTGATTGGATTATGATACAGACGTGAGGTTGGACTTCTTAGAGGATTATCTACACAATTGTTACTTTTTTTCCCATTGGTCAAAAGATGTGTTTTTGATTGGACACCCTATCTATATACCAGAACATGCTGTAGTCTCTGCCCTAACAATTGGAATCAATGTCCGCAAAACACTGAAGACAGGCGGGGTTGGGGGGAGCAGGCAGAAACTTTCTAGCCAATGAGAAGGCAGATACGCATTTCAACAGCAGGATTTTTTGTTGTTGTTAAAGTTGGCAGGATGTCATGCGTGTCCACTTATATACAGTGAGGGAAAAAAGTATTTGATCCCCTGCTGATTTTGTACGTTTGCCCACTGAAAAAGAAATGATCAGTCTATAATTTTAATGGTAGGTTTATTTGAACAGTGAGAGACAGAATAACAACAAAAAATCCAGAAAAACTAATGTGAAAAATGTTATGAATGGAATTGCATTTTATTAAGGGAAATAAGTATTTGACCCCCTCTGCAAAACATTACTTAGTACTTGGTGGCAAAACCCTTGTTGGCAATCACAGAGGTCAGACGTTTCTTGTAGTTGGCCCACTCCTCTTTGCAGATCTTCTCCAAGTCATTAAGGTTTCGAGGCTGACGTTTGGCAACTCGAACCTTCAGCTCCCACAGATTTTCTATGGGATTAAGGTCTGGAGACTGGCTAGGCCACTCCAGGACCTTAATGTACTTCTTCTTGAGCCACTCCTTTGTTGCCTTGGCCATGTGTTTTGGGTCATTGTCATGCTGGAATACCCATCCACGACCCATTTTCAATGCCCTGGCTGAGGGAAGGAGGTTCTCACCCAAGATTTGACGGTACATGGCCCTGTCCATCGTCCCTTTGATGTGGTGAAGTTGTCCTGTCCCCTTAGCAGAAAAACACCCCCAAAGCATAATGTTTCCACCTCCATGTTTGACGGTGGGCATGGTGTTCTTGGGGTCATAGGCAGCATTCCTCCTCCTCCAAACAGAGCGAGTTGAGGTGATGCCAAAGAGCTCCATTTTGGTCTCATCTGACCACAACACTTTCACCCAGATGTCCTCTGAATCATTCAGATGTTCATTGGCAAACTTCAGACGGGAATGTATATGTGCTTTCTTGAGCAGGGGGACCTTGCGGGCGCTGCAGGATTTCAGTCCTTCATGGCGTTATGTGTTACCAATTGTTTTCTTGGTGACTATGGTCCCAGCTGCCTTGAGATCATTGACAAGATCCTCCCATGTAGTTCTGGGCTGATTCCTCACCGTTCTCATGGTCATTGCAACTCCACGAGGTGAGATCTTGCATGGAGCCCCAGGCCGAGGGAGATTGACAGTTCTTTTGTGTTTCTTCCATTTGCGAATAATCGCACCAACTGTTGTCACCTTCTCACCAAGCTGCTTGGCGATGGTCTTGTAGCCCATTCCAGCCTTGTGTAGGTCTACAATCTTGTCCCTGACATCCTAGAGCTCTTTGGTCTTGGCCATGGTGGAGAGTTTGGAATCTGATTGATTGCTTCTGTGGACAGGTGTCTTTTATACAGGTAACAAACTGAGATTAGGAGCACTCCCTTTAAGAGTGTGCTCCTAATCTCAGCTCGTTACCTGTATAAAAGACACCTGGGAGCCAGAAATCTTTCTGATTGAGAGGGGGTCAAATACTTATTTCCCTCATTGAAATGAAATTCCATTTATAACATTTTTCACATGCGTTTTCCTGGATTTTTTTTGTTGTTATTCTGTCTCTCACTGTTCAAATAAACCTACCATTAAAATTATAGACTGATCATTTCTTTGTCAGTGGGCAAATGTACAAAATCAGCAGGGGATCAAATACTTTTTTCCCTCACTGTAAGTACATTCCTAACAAACTTAGCATTAAGAAACTTCCTTTTGATCAAATAGGCCTAATGTAACAAATTCCACTCTTATTGAACTCCACACAAAAATCTCCACTTCCACACCTTAACGCTTTATTTTTGCACCAACAGATTTTGCGACTGGGTCAACCCTCATGCTTTGTATCCTCCTCTCTGACTGACTATTGCATGATGGACAACATTTTCATAGTGCAAAAGAATTGTGCATAGTGAAAATAATACTATAATAATAATAAAATAAAACTTTTCTCCAACAATGTGCCTTATAAGGAGGTTATTATTTAATTACAGTTTAGTAAACTGCGCAATACATAAATGGTCACCGTTTTATAATGCACATTGTTGAAGAAAAGATTCAAGTTAAATCATGCTGTTTATGGTCATTTGCACTTTGCACGTCTTTCGCACTACGATAACGTATCTCCATGTCTTCTCGCCTCACATCTGTCCTAACTTTACACAGTCGTCACCTTCCTCAACAACTGAAATAGCTGTTGTCTGGCCTTTATGGCTTAGACTGACCCCTCCATGGTGACTGAGATACGTCCCAAATGGCACACTATTCCCTATATAGTGCACTAATGTTGACCAGGTCCCAGTGCACTATATGGGGATAGGGTGTTGTTTGGGATGCATTCTGAGTTCAACACTTTACTGTGTGGCTTGTAATCTACAGTAGTGTATATTCCAGATTGAATGTAGCACAGATTTTGTTGTGTGGCTAGAGTCTCTGGCAAGGGTAGATTGACAGTTTCCTGCCATTAGCATGCCTTTCGTGCGCTCAGCGTTCTCAGAAACTACAGCCGACCCCTCAAATAACTGTTGTCCTTTTGTTGTCGGCGGCCAAAATCACCAACAGAGTGATCCAACGCAGTAAAATATTTTAGAGCAAACAAACATTTACACTTTGTATTCATCTGAACTGTGTGTACCTTGGGTCGTAAAAGGCAAATAACTTTAGAGTGAGAAAGGAAGAAATGTTTTGCTTCTAAGACTGAGACGATTGCTCATGGGAAGAGAAACTGTACGTGAACTGCAGCGCTAGTCTCTTTTGAAAACATATTAATGACTTGTTATTTCTGTAATTATGGGTAAATTGCGTTAATTTGACAGGGGCATAGACAGCAAAACTTACGAACTCTGAACTGTGTGTTTAAAGAGCATGAAGAGTGTTTAATATGCTGTTTGATGTCTCCAACACTTTTAGATGTTTTCACATAGTGATCTCGCTGTGATGATATGGTGTACTGTACATGATAAAGCCAAGCAACTACAAACAGTTGGCTACATCTTACTATACACATGATTAAATGTACGTAGAGAATAAATCATAACCATTCGGTGGTATTCTAACCCTATCTGGAATGGGATAAGTAATATACTGGGCTCCCGTGTGGCGCAGCGGTCTAAGGCACTGCTTCTTTAATACAAAAAGTGTCGCTACAGTCCCTGGTTCAAATCCATGCTGTATCACATCCAGCTGTGATTGGGAGTCCCATAGGGCAGCACACAATTGGGCTGGTGAAGGCCATCATTGTGAATTTGTTCTTAACTGACTTGCCTAGTTTAAAAAAATATATAAATAGTTGGGTTACTGTAGATGATATCTAATGGAGAAATAACATCTTAGAAAAAATAATAACATAACATGCTCTTCTCTTCTTTGCAGTGTGATTCAATGTTTGGATTGTAATGTCTTCATTAGTCCGTAGAACGACAGAAGACACACTCTGAACAATACATTGCATGTGAATATTCCTCCCTTCCTGTGGCCTCATATAACTCCAGCCAACCTTGTTGTGTCAGGAAAAAGTTCAGTAGAAAATATGAGACTGTGTTCTCATATGAAACCCCAAAAGCCACATGGTTTGGTTCACAAGCCCATCTACTGCTGGATATTAAGTCATATGATTCTTGTTGATTTATGGGCATACCAAGTGGAGTGGATAGCAGTTTGGCTTAGGATAGAAATATAGCTGTCTGAACATGGGTACGCGCCTGGATAGCCTACTAATCTCTGACACTTCTGTATTCCCTTTGACTCTAACAGGCAGACAGTCCCCAACGGACAGACAGTCCCCAACTAACGGACAGACAGTCCCCAACGGACAGACAGTCCCCAACAGACAGACAGTCCCCAACGGACAGACAGTCCCCAACTAACGGACAGACAGTCCCCAACGAACAGACAGTCCCCAACAGACAGACAGTCCCCAACGAACAGACAGACAGTCCCCAACGGACAGACAGTCCCCAACAGACAGACAGTCCCCAACGAACAGACAGACAGTCCCCAACGGACAGACAGTCCCCAACGAACGGACAGCCCCAAGTGGACAGACAGTCCCCAACGGACAGACAGACAGTCCCCAATGGATAGATATTCCCCATATCCCTGTCTCTCTCACTCCAGCTCTTCTCTTTATTTTTTCCTCTTTTCTCCTCCATCCCTCCCTCCCTCCATCTTTGTCCGCTACGTACTTCTTCCCCTACTCTTGTTTAAAGCCTGAGCCCGCTCCCGACCAATGGGCTGTGGTTGCCTGTGAAAACCCATTCACATGGAACTGGTTAGGAAGGCATTCTTTCCATGGAGAAAATGTCTGGCACCAAGCAACAGTACCGTAATACAGAAACCATACAGTAAATGGGAGGTCTCTGCTAATCACATCCCCCTGTAAGCTCCCTCTTCCTCCTGTTCTACCACTTCCATTAGAGAGAAAGCAGGGAGGGATGGATAGAGGGAAGGGGGGATCAGGGGATAGACTGTTCAAAGCTAAAGACTTGTAACCTGCCTTTCTTGTCGTTCATTTACAGAACGAGACATGAAGTGTACAATTCCAACATTAAAATCAATGCAAAGAAAATGCATCAATGGCTAAGTTTTAGAAGCTGGAAAATGCTCCCATTGCTCCTCCTCCTTCCTCTATGTTTCAACAAAAATGCACCCAGCACTCAAGGCGAGTCAGTAGGCAGTGTAACTGTCTTGTGTGTCTTGGCTTTCCAAGCTGGGCTTAAGCAATTCTCTCGAACACAGAGATACAGCACGATGGTGTGTATCACAAAGTGGTGACATGCATTGAGCTAACATTCTAACATGCTAACATGCTAACATGCTAAACACTAGCTTACCAAAACCATGGGTGTGGTAGACTCGGGGTGACTGACTACTTCAGCTCTAAGGAAATCAGCAGTGATGCTAACTTAGCTAGTTAAACCTGTTAGGGAGCGGCATCAGTGTTCAGAGTTTTGGAGAGTCTGGTGTGCCCAAAGTAAAATGCCTTGTACTCAAGCATAGAAACTAGGATATGCACATAATTAATAGTATTGGATAGAAAACACTCTGAAGTTTCTTAAACTGTTAAAATAATGTCTGTGAGTATAACAGAACTGAAATGGCAGGCGAAAACCCGAGCAAAATCCATCCAATAAAATGTCATTTTGTGAGCATGCTCATTTTGTGTTGCTATAGGATCTGCTTCCACTAGATGTCAACCGTCTTTAGACAAGTCTTCATATGTTTATCTTGAAAACTAGATGAATACAGTTTATGTGGAGTGAGGAAGCAATTTCTGTCTGTGACGCACAGGACCGTTAATAATCGTTAATAAACATTATAGTGTACCTAAGGATCGATTAGAAGCGTGGTTTGATTTGTTTGGACAAAGTTTATAGGCATATTTTTACCGGTCTCTGTGTCTTCTATATTGTGCGAGTGAACGGTGGATTTTCTGAACAGAATGCGCCAACCAAACTGAGATTTATGGATATAAATAGGGACTTTTTTGAACAAAAGGAACATTGGATGTCTTGCTTGGACACTTTGGATTACCATCAGCAGAAGATCTTCAAAGGTAAACAATTTATTTTAGCTCTGTTTATGTGTTTTGTGACACCCGCGCTGGTTTTATTATTATGCTAATGGAGGAGGTACACGGGGTGCCGTCCTCAGACAATCAAATGTTATGCTTTCGCCGTAAAGCCTTTTTGAAATCTGACAATGCTGTGAGATTGCCAAGAGTCTAAGCTTTTGAAGAGTGTGCAACACTTGTATTTTTATGAATGTTTTATAATACTACATTTACATTTTAAATTTGTCGCTCTACATTTTTCCGGATGTTGTCAAGGATGGGGCGCTAGCTAAACATGCTGCAAATATGGTTTGACTGAGGGATGGAGGACATTAGAAGACATCGACTCAGTATATTTTCTTCCTGGATGGATGTTTAACAATATTAAGATGGGTCGTAGAAGAATTCTAATTAAAACACACCATTGTGTACTTAGAACAATGGGGAAAGGAAAGCTACAGTTGGTTCTAGTGTTGAACACAGTCCAACAGAATATCATTCTTTCCATTTTAGACAGCTTATCATTTCTACTAGTTCAAAATCGGTTTGAGAAAAAAAAAAATACATCTCACCGGCAATAAGATAAGCAGAAATATTCTGTTTGGAAATCAAAATCGGTTGGCACGTCCCTTTAGTCTCTCTCTTAGTGTTGCTTCTTGACAGGGCATGACCTCTCCAAATGACCCCTAATCTTTAACCCAGTCTGTCTCCACTCACATATAAATCAAATCAAATCACATTTTATTGGTCACAAACACTTGTTTAAGAGATGTTATTGCGGGTGTAGCGAAATTCTCGTTGGTCCATTTGAGAATTGTTTAAATTATACTGTATATCCTCGTTTTTGATTCCACTCATCAGATGAAGAAAGGAGGGAGGGAGGGAGGGAGGGAGGGAGAAAGGAAAGGAAAGGAAAGGAAAGGAGGGAGGAAAGGAAGGAGGAAAAGAAGGAGGGAAGAAAGGAAAGCAAGTAGGGAGGAACGGATGGAGAGAAAAACAAAGGAGGGAGGAAAGGACATTATATGAAAGGAAGGAGGGAGGGAGGGAGGGAGGGAGGGAGGGAGAGAAGGGAGAAAAGGAAGGAAGGAAGGAAGGAGGGAGGGAGGGAGGGAGGGAGGGAGGGAGGGAGGGAGGGAAGGAAGGAAGGAAGGAAGGAAGGGAGGGAGGGAGGGAGGGAGGGAGGGAGGGAGGGAGGGAGGGAGAAAGAAAGAAAGAAAGAAAGAAAGAAAGAAAGAAAGAAAGAAAGGAAGGAAGGAAGGAAGGAAGGAAGGAAGGAGGGAGGGATGGAGGGAGGAGGGAAGGAAGGGAACTGTGAACCGCGATGGTTTATGAATTTATGCTAATGCAGAAATATTGGAGGTGGTACCCTCAAACAATCAAATGTTGTGCTTTCGCCGTAAAGCCTTTTTGAAATCTGACAACGCTGTGATATTGCCAAGAAGCAGCGCTTTTGATGACTATGCAACACTTGTATATTGATGAATGTTTAATAATTCAACTTTTGGATTTTGAATTTGGCGACTTGCATTTCACCGGGTAGTGTCGGGAGTGGCGCCCCACCACTCCGTAAGTAGTTAAGAGATGTCATTGCGGGTGTAGCGAAATGCTCGTTGGTCCATTTGAAAATTGTTGAAATAATACTGTATATCCACATTTTTGATTCCACTCGCAGATGAGGGAGGGAGGGAGAAAGGAAAGGAAAGGAAAGGAGGGAGGAAAGGAAGGAAGGAGGAAAAGAAGGAGGGAAGAAAGGAAAGCAAGTAGGGAGGAACGGATGGAGAGAAAAACAAAAGGGGGAGGGAGGGAGGGAAGGAAGGAAGGAAGGAAGGAAGGAAGGAGAGAAGGGAGGAAAGGAAGGAAGGAAGGAAGGAAGGAAGGAGGGAGGGAGGGAGGGAGGGAGGGAGGGAGGGAGGGAGGGAGGGAGGGAGGGAGGGAGGGAGGGAGGGAGGGAGGGAGGGAGGAAAGGAAAGGAAAGGAAGAACAAAGGAGGGAGGGAGGAAAAGAAAGGAAAGGAAAGGAAAGGAAAGGAAAGGAAGAACAAAGGAGGGAGGGAGGAAAGGAAAAGAAGGAAGGAAGGAGGTAGGAAAGGAAAGGAAGGAAGGAGTAAAGGAAGGAAGGAGGGAGGAAAGGAATCTTATCCACAGTATTGAGACCCAGCCACTGTCTCTTTATGGCCTCAATCAACCATTAGATTTCTCCTCTGACTTAACAGCCAAATCAATTCACTTCAGCTATCATCTGACTACCGATGAAAATAATAATAAATAAAAAAATCCTCTTGCTCTGGAATTTGGACTTGCTTCCTGGATTGGGAACTGTATTTACTCTAACCTGATTGTTTGGGTTCCGGTTGCCATTCCAGGGAGGAATTGCTGGTTCTGAAATGGAAAATCAGTTTAAAAACAAGAACAAAGGAAACTTAAATGTTTTGTATTTGCTGAATGATTTTGCTCTCAATGTCTTCTTATTGTTTCTCTTTGCAGCGCGGACGCTTGTGGAAGGAGTCTCTCAGCAAGACAGAACTGAAAATTATACCACTCCTTGAGGTGGTGAAAGTAAGGCTCTTATCAGTGTAGGACAGACCTGTGTATGTGAGCGTGTGTGAGTCATAGAGGGTGTGTGTGAGTATGAGTGTGTCCGAACAAAAATTTGACAGAATGTTGTATATTGATGACAATTAGAATCAGGAAGAAGAGAAAAGAGGACAGGGAGAGGTGGACGACTTCAGGCAAAGAGAGAGGGGGAGAGAAAAAAGAGAGCTAGGGATGAGGTGATGAGTGAGGTGAGAGATATTGTTACCTTTTCACCACTATGCTATACTCAGGCCCTGGAGGATCACCATACTCAGGCCCTAGAGGATCACCATACTCAGGCCCTGGAGGATCATCATACTCAGGCCCTGGAGGATCATCATACTCAGGCCCTGGAGAAATGTAATTATCAAGGGGACTTAAGTCCATGTACAGCTGTAAGATCTTATGTTGATCACCCTTATCCAAGACCTACAACTGGGTCATTAAAAAGTGTTGGAAGCCCAGTGTATATTTTTACATTGCATTAAATTATTCTTATCCGGAGCGACAGTCAGCGTCAGACAGCTACATATCACTGTCATTGCAAGTAAAGCCACACTACAAAAAAAAATCAGTGTAGGGGACACACTTGTGCTCTAGGATCAGTTTCTTCTCTTCATATCCCAACCTTCACCTTCAACGTGTTAAACTGACCATAGATCAGATGGTTTGGGCCACTAGGACCTCTTCTCTATGTGAGTGAGAGATAGAGAACTGCAGTAGGACCAGCTACTTGCCAATAATCTGCAACATTTTAGCTGATTACAACATCCTTTGGTACATTAGGTTAACCTCAGATACACACAGACACACACAGACACACACACACAGATACACACACACTTACATTTTTTGTTATTTATTATTATTTCACCTTTATTTAAAACTTCTTAGGGAGCAGTGGGGGGGCTGTCGCCCCACCTACGACAACGTCCGGGAAAATGCAGAGCGCCAAATTCAAATGACAAAAATAGTCATATTTAACATTCATGAAAATACAAGTGTTGCACACTCTTCAAAAGCTTAGAATCTTGGTAATCTCACAGCGTTGTCAGATTTCAAAAAGGCTTTACGGCGAAAGCATAGCATTTGATTGTCTGAGGACAGCGCCCCGCACACATATTCAATTCGTATAATAACATAACCAGCAGAGGTGTCACAAAACTCAGAAATAGCGATAAAATAAATCACTTACCTTTGAAGATCTTCATCTGATGGCAATCCCAAGGATCCCAGCTACAAAATTGTTCGATAAAGTCCCTCTTTATATCCATGAAGCTCTGTTTTGTTGGCGCGTTTTGTTCTGCTCAAAGGCATTCATCCATGCAGACAAACAATATCCCAAAAGTACCGGTAAAGTTCGTCGAAACAAGTCAAATCAATACTCAGATACCCTAATATGAATATAAACGATAATATTTCAGACGGAATATAGCCTGTTGAAAAGAAAAGAAAAATAGCATAGCGTGCGCTCAATGTCACGCGTATAAAACGTAACAGGACACTTCATGAGACCTCAGGAAGAACAGCTCTTACTCCTTGGTTATTCAAGGTAAAAGCCTTAAACCTTTTCTAAAGACTGTTGACATCTAGTGGAAGCCATAGGAACTGCAATCTGGGAGCTAAATCACCCTGCTTTGAATAGCATGCCAATTGAAAAAGTGTTACATAACAGATTCACATTTTCCCGGATGGATTTTCCTCGGGTTTTCGCCTGCCAAATCAGTTCTGTTATACTCACAGACATTATTTTAGCAGTTTTAGAAACTTCAGAGTGTTTTCTATCAAATTATGTGTGTATCCTAGTTTCTGGACCTGAGTAGCAGGCATTTTACTTTGGACACGCCAGACTCTCCAAACCTCTGAACACTGCTGCCGCTCCCTAACAGGTTTTTAACCTCTCAGGGATTGCTGGGGCGCTAGCGGGCTGCTCCCGACACTACCAGGTGAAATGTAAGGCGCCAAATTCAAAATCCAAAAGTTGAATTATTAAACATCCACCAATATACAAGTGTTCCATACTCATCAAAAGCTCTGTTTCTTGGCAATATCACAGCGTTGTCAGATTTCAAAAAGGCTTTATGGCGAAAGCAGCACATTTGATTGTTTGAGGGTAGCACCTCACATATTTTTCCCATAGCCATGAATCGATTAGCCATCACGGCACACACATAACACATTTCACAGCGAAAACAAAACAATTACCTGTTGAAGAACTTCTGCTGGGGTCATCCTAAGTGTCCAACGAAGACAATCCATGGTTCTTTTGTTAGAAAAAGTAATGTATTTTATCCATAAATCCTCCATTTGGTTTGCGCGTTATAATCAGAAACGACAGCCTCCACTACTCCATTGAAACGTGACGCAAACTCGTTCATCTTATACCTATAAACTTGTCCAAGAACAATCAAACATAGTTTTAAATGTATCCTAAGGAACACTTTTACGTATATTTACTATTATAAATCAACCGGAATATAAACTGATCGATAAAGACGGTAAAAAAGACACTGCGTGCCTTGTCGGGCGCGTGCACTGGGTACTGTTTACATAAAAAGGTCACTTCCTGGTTTGCTCTTATTCTCTGGTCTAATTCATCCAAAATGAAATTGTACACTGTCTCGAGACTGTTGACATCTAAAGGAAGCGATGGGTACTGCATTCATATGCCCTTATATGGTCATTTTCATGAGGGAGGGGTCCCAAATGAGCAATGTGTCAAAATCACTTTTTCCAGGACAAAAATTCCTCGGGGTTTCGCCTGCTATATGCGTTCTGTTTTACTCACAGACAAATGGTTAGCAGTTTTGGAAAATTCTGAGTGTTTCCTATCCAATGTGCATATCCTATTTTCTGGGCCTGAATGGGAGGCATTTTACTTTGGGAACGCCAGGCTCTCCAAAACCGACCCCTCAGCTGCCACTCCTTAACAAGTTAACCAGGTAGGCCAGTTGCGAACAAGTTCTCATTTACAACTACGACCTGGCCAAGATAAAGCAAAGCAGTCTGACACAAACAACAACACATGGGATAAACAAACGTACAGTCAACAACACAATAGAAAAAGTCTATATACAGTGCGTGCGAATGAGGTAAGATTAGGGAGGTAGGGCAATAAATAGGCCGTAGTGGTGAAGTAATTACAATGTAGCAATTAAACACTGGAGTGATAGCTGTGCAGAAGATGAATGTGTAAGTAGAGATACTGGAGTGCAAAGGAGCTAAAAAATTAAAAAAAATATGGGGATGAGGTACACACACACACTCTCTCTCACACACACACACGCACACACACGCGCCTGCACGCACACACACGCACACACACACACACACACAATCTCTCACACACACTCACACACACACACGCACACACACACACTCTCGCTCACACACAGACTCTCTCACACACACACTGACACACGCACTCTCACACACACACAAACACGTAGGTAAATATACTAAATTACACACACGCGCAAACACACAATCTGATTCCTGACGTTTGATTAACGACTCTGAGAGTTTTAGCAGAGACCAGCTATGGTGTCAAAAACCCGTGGTGTAGTTGGTGCAAAAGAGCCAGGCGCAGGACAGCAGAGAGCAACACAACGGAGTTTACTCATAAAGATACAAAGTAGAATACAATACCGAGCCCACCAAGAATGGACTGACATAAAATCAGAATAATAACGCACAACAAACATGGGGAAAACAGAGGGTTAAATAATGAACATGTAATTGGGGAATAAAACCAGGTGTGTATAAAACAAAGACAAAACAAATGGAAAATGAAAAGTGGATCGGTGATGGCTAGAAGGACGGCGACGTCGACCGCCGAACGTCGCCCGAACAAGGAGAGGGACCGACTTCGTCGGAAGTCGTGACATATGGTCAGAATTACCTGACAGAAATACAAATCTAATTTTACTTGTCACATGCGCCAAATAAAAATCTGTAGTTTTTTTTTATTTAACCTTTATTTAACAAGGCAAGTCAGTTAAGAACAAATTCTTATTTACAATGACGGCTTAGGAACAGTGGGTTAACTGCCTTGTTCATGGGCAGAATGACAGATTTTTACCTTGTCAGCTCAGGGATTCGATTTAGCAACCTTTCGGTTACTGACCCAACGCTCTAACCACTAGGCTTCCTGCCGCCCTGAATACACCTATTGTATATGGGGCGGCAGGTAGCTTAGTGATTAGAGTGTTGGGCCAGTAACTGAAGGGTTGCAAGATAAAAAAGGTAAAAATCCTAGTTAGACTTTACAGTGAAATGCTTACTTACAAGCCCTTAACCAACAATGCAGTTTTAAGAAAAATAACTGTTAAATAAAAAAAAAAGATAAGAACAAATAATTAAAGAGCAGTAGTAAAATAACAATAGCGAGGCTATAAACAGGGGGTACCGGTACAGAGTCTATGTGCGGGGGCACTGGTTAGTCGTGGTAATTGAGGTAATGTGTACATGTAGGTAGAGTTAAAGTGACTATGCATAGATAATAAACAGAGAGTAGCAGCAGCGTAAAATAGGAGGGGGACACAATGCAAATAGTCTGGGTAGCCATTTGATTAGCAGTTCAGGGGTCTCATGGCTTGGCGGTAGAAGCTGTTAGAAGAAGCCTTTTACAATACTCTCCTATTTACTCACCCTGCAGCATCTTGCCTGTGTGTGTGTGTCCGTGTGTCAAATAGGAGGCTACTGTAACAACACTGTTTAGAATGTGGGCTTCTCCTTCTTCCAACCCCTCTGTTTTTTCCCCTCTTTTTTTCTCCTCTTTTATCCCCGAGGTCGACCATCCCTGTCCTCTAATCTCTACGGAGCTCTCTTTCCCAGGGTGAAAACACTGACATCCTTCTTCTCTCCTCTGTCCCCATCTCCCTTTTATCAGTGTCAAATAATGAGCCAGGGGAAACGGAGCTCAGGTACAATATGGCCAGGTTAGCCAAGAGGGAGGCTGGCCAAAACATCACTCCTCTCCACCCATCCCTTCATCTCAGTCTCCCCCGCCCCTGAACTGAAATGCCAGTCAGGGTTCTTGGCAAAACCCCAGGACCAGCACAAAGGAATTTTCCCCTGAAATATATATCAATTTCAGAGACTGACTACACTTTCAATACTTTCAACACTTTCAACACTTTCAACGGTTTCAACGGTTTCTATCCCTTCCTGCCCTGTATATTTTGCACTTTTCTTTACTCTCTCCCTCTGTTCTCACTCCTCCTCTCCCCTCTCACTCCTCTCCTCCTCTCCCTCCCTCTGTTCTCAGCCATCCTCTCCCCTCTCACTTCTCTCCCTCCCTCTGTTCTCACCCATCCTCTCCCTCCCTCTGTTCTCACCCCTCCTCTACCCTCTCACTACTCTCCTCCTCTCCCTCCCTCTGTTCTCAGCGATCCTCTCCCCTCTCACTCCTCTCCTTCTCTCCCTCCCTCTGTTCTCACCCATCCTCTCCCCCCCTCTGTTCTCACTCTTCCTCTCCTCTTCTCCCTCCCTCTGTTCTCCCTCCTCTCCTCCGTTCCTCCTCTCCTCATCTCCCTCCCTCTGTTCTCACTCCTCCACTCCTCCTCTCACCTCTTCCCCTCTCATCCTCTCCCTCTGTTCTCCTCTTCCCCTCTACTCCTCTCCCCCTCTCCTCTCGTCCTCTCCTCCACTCCTCCTCTCCTCTCCTCTTCTCCACCTCTACTATCCTTCTCTTCTCTTCCCCTCTCATCCTCTCCCTCTGTTCTCCTATCCCCCTCTCCTCTCCTCATCTCCCTCCCTCTGTTCTCACTCCTCCACTCCTCCTCTCCCCCTCTCTTCCTCTCCCACTCTGCTCCTCTCCTCCTCTCCTCCTCTCATCACCTCTTCCTCCTCCCCTCCTCTCCCCCTCTCTTCCTCTCCCACTCTGCTCCTCTCCTCCTCTCCTCCTCTCATCACCTCTTCCTCCTCCCCTCCTCTCCCCCTCTCATCCTCTCCTCATCTCCTTCTCCTCCTCTCCTCCTCTCCTCCTCTCCTCTGCCCTCTCATCCTCTCTTCCTCTCCCTCCCTCCCTCTGTTCTCCCTCTTCTTCTCCTCCTCTCCTCATCTCCCTCCCCTGTTCTCACTCCTCTCCTTCTCTCCCTCCCTCTGTTCTCCCTCTTCCTCTCCTCCTCTCCTCTCCTCTCCTCCTCTCTTCTCCTCCTCTCCTTCTCTCCCTCTCTCATCCTCTCCTCCTCTCCCTCCCTCTGTTCTCACTCCTCCTGCGCCTCTCTCTTTCTCTCCTCTCCTCCTTTCCTCCTCTCCCCCTCTTATCCTCTCCTCTTCTCCCCCTCTCCCCATCCCGTGTTTTCATCTTCTCTCCTGTTTTGTCTCCTCCCATGTTCTCTCTTTTTCCCTCTCTCTGATTTTCCTCTACAGTCATTCCTCACTCCCTCTCTTTTGTCTTTCGCTCCTCTTTTTTCCCTCCCTCTGTCTTTCTCTCTCTCTTCTCTCCTCTCCTCCACCTCTCTGTAGCCACTGTGGTGAATGCCATACATTCCATTGTAAGGTTATAGCAGACAAAGGTTGTCCAGAATGACCTGAGAGAGAGCCTGATACAGAGAGGAGAAACGAGGGAATGTGAATGAGAAGGGGGAAGAGAAAGAGATGAAGAGAGCAGCAGTAAAGATAGAGTTTATAGACAAGAAAATAAAAGAGGGAAAGAGAGCGAGCGATGGAGAAAGGAGTCAAGAGGGATTATAAAAGACAGGATTTTGGGGTGGGATGAAAGTGTTTATTCTCTACAACCGAGGACACAGGAACACCTGTATCATCCGGTCCTCAGGTGACCTTTGAACTTGGACCTCTATTACATGACTAATGACTTCCTCTGTGACATGTTGAGATGACTAAAATATGCAGATTCTACCAGAAATAAATGTTTCAGATATTCTGCAAGGTTCTCAACAGATTACTGTTTGATTGCATGAAATGCTTCTAAATAGCACTAAAGGTGACATTTTAAAGTAAACTCATTAGTAGGCCCTCCATCCATAAAAACCACACAAATATACACACACCCTCCACCCAACTACAAACAAATACATACCACTCACAGACCATGTATACCACAACTATGCATACACCCTAATTACACACACACTAACACACACCTGTGAACAGACCCCATACATTAGCACATAGTGGGACCATTTTACATACCCCTGGGTGGGGTACAGTGTGGAACATATTAGCGACGCCAGCCCTCTCCGTCAGAGCTTATTTCAGGGATTTGACGCATATCCATAGCTAAACAGGCTGTATGATGCAATGGTGTGGGTTTCCACTTAGCAAACCACTGTTATTTGTTTTTGCGCTTGATCATGGATAGGAATGGGGAGGGTGGGGAAGGGAGGAGAAAAAGGAGGGAAAAATTGACTTATGACCAGGTGTTTTTTCCCTCTTCTGGGGAATGACTCACCTTGTAAAAGCAACTGTGTGGAAGAAGACAGGCCAGTTGACGGGTAGATAGGTTCTGTAGTGAATGGTAATGAGGTACTGTGGAGAGTGAATTGCAATGAGGTAGTGTAGAGAGTGAATGGTAATGAGGTACTGTTGAGAGTGGATGGTAATGAGGTAGTGTAGAGAGTGAATGGTGGAGCGGTACTGTGGAGAGTGAATGGTAATGAGGTAGTGTAGAGAGTAAATGGTAATGAGGTAGTGTACAGAGTGAATGGTAGAGAGGTAGTGTAGAGAGTGAATGGTAGAGTGGTACTGTAGAGAGTGAATGGTAATGAGGTACTGTGGAGAGTGAATGGTAATGAGGTAGTGTAGAGAGTGAATGGTAATGAGGTAGTGTACAGAGTGAATGGTAATGAGGTAGTGTACAGAGTGAATGGTAGAGAGGTACTGTTGAGAGTGAATGGTAATGCGGTTGTGTATTACCACTGCTATGCGGATGACACACAGCTGTACATTTCGATGAAACATGTTTAATCCCCAAAATTACCCTCCCTGGAGGCTTGTGTTTGAGAGGTAAGGAAGAGGATGGCGGCAAATTTTCTACTTTTAAACTCTGACAAAACAGAGATGCTTGTTCTAGGTCTCAAGAAACAAAGAGATCTTCTGTTGAATCTAAGAATTAATCTTGATGGTTGTACAGTCGTCTCAAATAATACTGTGAAGGACCTCGGCGTTACTCTGGACTCTGATCTCTCTTTTGACGAACATATCAAGACTGTTTCAAGGACAGCTTTTTTCCATCTATGTACCATTGTAATAATCAGAAACTTTCTGTCCAAAAATGATGCAGAAAAATGTATCCATGCTTTTGTCATTTCTAGGTTAGACTACTGCAATGCTCTACTTTCCGGCTACCCGGATAAAGCACTAAATAAACTTCAGTTAGTGCTAAACACGGCTGCTAGAATCTTGACTAGAACCAAAAAATGTGATCATATTACTCCAGTGCTAGCCTCTCTACACTGGCTTCCTGTTAAGGCAAGGTTTTACTGCTAACCTACAAAGCATTACATGGGCTTGCTCCTACCTATCTTTCCGATTTGGTCCTGTCGTACATACCTACACGTACGTACACAAGACGCAGGCCTCCTTACTGTCCCCAGAATTTCTAAGCAAACAGCTGGAGGCAGGTCTTTCTCCTATAGAGCTCCATTTGTATGGAATGGTCTGCCTATCCATGTGGGAGACACAGACTCGGTCTCAACCTTTAAGTCTTTATTGAAGACTCATCTCAGAACATGAATGATGTTCTGTTATAATCTGTACCCAGCACAGCCAGAAGAGGACTGGCCACCCCTCACAGCCGGGTCCTCTCTAGGTTTCTTCCTAAGTTCTGTCCTTTCTATGGAGTTTTTCCTAACCACCGTGCTTTTACACCTGCATTGCTTGCTGTTTAGGGATTTAGGCTGGGTTTCTGTACAGCACTCTGTGACATCAGCTGATGTAAGAAGGGCTTTATAAATAATTTTTACTTGATTTTATTTGATTTAGAGAGTGAATGGTAGAGAGATACTGATGAGAGTGAATGGCAGTGAGGTACTGTAGAGAGTGAATGGTAGAGAGGTACTGTAGAGAGTGAATGGTAGAGAGGTACTGTAGAGAGTGAATGGTAGAGAGGTACTGTAGAGAGTGAATGGTAGAGAGGTACTGTAGATAGTGAATGGTAGAGAGGTTCTGTAGAGAGTGAATGGTAGAGAGGTACTGTTGAGAGTGAATGGTAGAGAGGTTCTGTAGAGAGTGAATGGTAATGAGATACTGATGAGAGTGAATGGCAGTGAGGTACTGTAGAGAGTGAATGGTAGAGAGGTAGTGTAGAGAGTGAATGGTAGAGAGGTACTGTAGAGAGTGAATGGTAGAGAGGTACTGTAGAGAGTGAATGGTAGAGAGGTACTGTAGAGAGTGAATGGTAGAGAGGTACTGTTGAGAGTGAATGGCAGTGAGGTTCTGTAGAGAGTGAATGGTAGAGAGGTACTGTAGAGAGTGAATGGTAGAGAGGTACTGTAGAGAGTGAATGGTAGAGAGGTACTGTAGAGAGTGAATGGTAGAGAGGTTCTGTAGAGAGTGAATGGTAGAGAGGTACTGTAGAGAGTGAATGGTAGAGAGGTACTGTTGAGAGTGAATGGCAGTGAGGTTCTGTAGAGAGTGAATGGTAGAGAGGTACTGTAGAGAGTGAATGGTAGAGAGGTACTGTAGAGAGTGAATGGTAGAGAGGTACTGTAGAGGGTGATGGTAGAGAGGTACTGCAGAGAGTGAATGGTAGAGAGGTTCTGTAGAGAGTGAATGGTAGAGAGGTACTGTTGAGAGTGAATGGTAGAGAGGTACTGTAGAGGGTGAATGGTAGAGAGGTACTGTAGAGGGTGATGGTAATGAGATACTGTTGAGAGTGAATGGTTTGGGGATTTGCTGGTTTGGATGTGTGTGGTGTGCATTATAGAGTGATATTACAAATATAATTCAGCACTATGGGAGTATGTGTACCCCCCCCTCTCGACGGCCAATGTCACCTCATTTAGCAACGAAAAACACCCTACCACCTGGACAGTAAATGGCAAGCCTGACACACACACATTCACACACACACATTCACATTCACACACGCACGCACACACGCGCGCGCACACACACACACACACACCTGGGTGCATGAATGGCAGTTCTCATTTCACACTCTACACACCATCACCACCACACACAGGGCTGCTATTGATGACATCATCATTGGGCATCTGGACACTCCGCTCTTTCCACGTACGTGTTCTGAGAGCTTTTCCCTCACACCCACCACGGCCTCTCACAGACGTTAGTCATAGTGCTTATTTTTCTGACATTATTTCCATTTGAACGTGACCAATATTGGACAAATAGTTTTTTTTTGCCCGACCTTCGTCATAGTAGTGCACTAAAAGCAGTGCACAATAAAGGGAATAGGGTGCCATTGGCCATAGGGTCCTGGTCAAATGTAATGCACTATAGAGGGAATAGGGTGCCATTGGCCATAGGGTCCTGGTCAAAAGTAGTGGACTCTAAAGGGAATAGGGTGCCATTTGGGGCACACTAAATAGCATCCATAATGGACCTCTTGTAGCACTCCATAACATCCATAAGAACATTAAAATAATCTTTAGAACATTTTAATGTACTGCAATAAAATCCATGTTTTTGTCATTTCTTAATTTTTTTCTTCATCCGTCGCATGTTTAATCAACCCTCTATCTGTTTGTCAGAGGAAATTGCCGTTACAGATGAAACGGTAGAGAGAACACACATAAATTCCCGTTCTATACTGGATCCTAATGATGCTCTTTAAAGACTGGGCTCCCATTGAAACTGGTGGTCATTACACAAATATGCCCAAATTGAAAAGCAGTCGTAGTTGACATGCGAGGGGAAGATAGAGTTCAGCACGACGTTTCCTTTTAATCATACAGAGATTAGACATTAGAGGGAGATTTATTAGGAAACAAACTGCCGGTTTGGACCCAAGAACAGTTCAATGAATGACGATTTGATGACAGAGAGTTGATGACAGAGAGTCTGTGATCCGGGTTTGAACTATGCATGTTGACCCATCTCAAAGAAAATACAACCTCAAAGCAATTAAATAAGGAATTAGGTTAAAAACTGTAGGTCATCTCTTTTCTCTTTCTCACTATGGAAATATCTGCATTGTCTTGTCTCTCTCTCTCTCTGCCTCTCTCACTCTGTCTCTGTATCTCTCTCTCTCTCTCTCTCTCTCTCTCTCTCTCTCTATCAATTCTCAATTCTACTCAATTCAAAGGGCTCTATTGGCATGGGAAACATATGTTTACATTGCCAAAGCAAGTGAAATAGATAAACAAAAGTGAAATAAACAATAAAAAATGAACAGTAAACATTACACTCACAAAAGTTCCAAAATAATAAAGATATTTCAAATGTCATATTATGTTTATATACAGTGTTGTAACGATGTACAAAAGGGAAAATAAATCAACATAAATATGGGTTGTATTTACAATGGTATTTGTTCTTCACCGGTTGCCCTTTTCTTGTGTCAACAGGTCACAAATCTTGCTGCTGTGACTGCGGTATATCACCCAATAGATATGGGAGTTTATCAAAATTGGATTTGTTTTCAAATTCCTTTTGGGTCTTTGTAATCGGAGCGTAATATGTGTCTCTAATATGGTCATACATTTGGCAGGAGGTTAGGAAGTGCAGCTCAGTTTCCACCTTTCATTTTGTGGGCAGTGTGCACATAGCCTGTCTTCTCTTGAGAGCCAGGTCTGCCTACGGTGGCCTTTCTCAATAGCAAGGCTATGCTCACTGAGTCTGTACATAGTCAAAGCTTTCATAAGTTTGCGTCAGTCAAAGTGATCAGGTATTCTGCCACTGTGCACTCTCTGTTTAGGGCCAAATATCATTCCAGTTTGCAATTTTTTTTGTAAATTCTTTCCAATGTGTCAAGTAATTATCTTTTTGTTTTCTCATGATTTGGTTAGGTCTAATTGTGTTGTTGTCCTGGGACTCTGTGGGTTGTGTTTGTGTTTGTGAAAAGAGCCCCGGGACCAGCTTGCTTAAGGGGCTCTTCTCCAGGTTCATCTCTCTGTAGGTGATTGCTTTGTTTTGGAAGGTTTGGGAATCGCTCCCTTTTACTATAGGTGGTTGTAGAATTTAACATATATTTTCTGGATTTTGATCATTAGCGTTTATCGGCCTAATTCTGTTCTGCATGCATTATTTGGTGTTTTACATTGTACATGGATGATATTTTGGCAGAAATGTTGAAGAGGGTGGCTGCATCCCTGTTTCACCCTACGGCCCTGGGGAAAGAAATTTGTGTTTTTTCTGCAAATTTTAACCACACACTTGTTGTTTGTGTACATGGATTTTATGATGTTGTACGTTTCTTTAATCAACAAAGCATCCAGACTGCCTTTGTTTTGGTTTGTTTGTCAATTAGGGTGGTCAGGATGAATTTGTGGTCTGTCGTGCGGAAATTTGGTAAAAAGCCAATTTGACATTTGCTCAGTAAACTTTTTCACTGAAGAAATTCAAGAGTCTGCTGTTAATGATAATGCAGAGGATTTCCCCAAGGTTGCTGTTGACACATATACCACGGTAGTTATTGGGGTCAAATTTGTGTCCACTTTTGTGGTTTGGGGTGATCAGTCCTTTGTTCCAAATATTGAGGAATAAGCCAGAGCTGAGGATGATGTTAAAAAGTTTAAGAATAACCAATTGGAATTTGTGGTCTGTATATTTCATCATTTCATTGAGGATACCATCAACCTCACAGGCCTTTTGGGTTGGTTGGTTTGTATTTTGCTTTTACACTACTTTCCTTCCATCTATAGCATTTCTTAATATTGTGCAGTTCCTTTGGCTTTGATGCCTCATGACTGAGTATTGCTCTGTTCAGGTAGTGTCAGTGGGCTGACTGTGAAAGCTCTGAGAGACTCTGGGTTGAGGTCAGTGATAAAGTAGCCTACAGTACTTGTAATGCGTCTGTGTGTAGCTGGTGTAGAGGAGTCAGGCGCAGGACAGCAGAAATGAGTAATATTAGCAATTTACTCGAAATCAATCACAATACACAACAAAAAATGCCAAGCCCACAAATAATGGACCGCAATAAATAACAAACAATCACAAACAAACATGGGGGAAACAGAGGGTTAAATAATGAACAAGTAATTGTGGGATTGAAACCAGATGTGTAAGACAAGGAAAAACCAATGGAAAATGAAAAGTGGATCGGCGATGGCTAGAAAACCGGTGACGTCGACCGCCAAACGCCGCCTGAACAAAGAGAGGGACCGACTTGGCGGAAGTCGTGACAGTACCCCCTTGACAGTACCCCACCCCCCCACCGGCCTCGGGACAACCCGGAGGACGAGGCGCAGGGCGATCCGGATGGAGACGGTGGAACTCCCGCAGCAACGAAGGGTCCAGAACGTCCTCCATCGGCACCCAGCATCTCTCCTCCGGACCGTACCACTCCCACTCCACGAGGTACTGAAGGCCCCTCCTCCGACGCCTCGAGTCCAGGATGGCTCGAACAGCATACGTCGGGGCCCCCTCGATGTCCAGAGGGGGCGGAGGAACCTCCCGCACCTCAGACTCCTGAAGTGGAGGAGAGACACACGAGGGATTAATACGGAAATCTGGGAGAAGCTGTAACCTGTAGCAAACCTCGTTCAGTCTCCTCAGGACTTTGAATGGCCCCACAAACCGCGGACCCAGCTTCTGGCAGGGCAGGCGGAGGGGCAGGTTTTGGGTCGAAAGCCAGACTCGGTCCCCCGGTGCGAACACCGGAGCCTCACTGCGGTGGCAGTCGGCGCTCGCCTTCTGCCGCCTCATGGCCCATTGCAGGTGCACATGAGCGGCGTCCCAGGTCTCCTCCGAGCGTTTAAACCATTCGTCCACCGCAGGAGCCTCGATCTGGCTCTGAGGCCATGGTGCCATAACTGGCTCATACCCCAGTATGCACTGGAAAGGAGAGAGGTTAGTGGAGGAGTGGCGGAGTGAGTTTTGGGCCATCTCTGCCCATGGGATGAACGCCGCCCACTCCCCCGGCCGGTCCTGGCAATATGACCTCAGAAACCTACCCACATCCTGGTTTACTCTCTCCACCTGCCCATTACTCTCGGGGTGAAAACCTGAGGTGAGGCTGACCGAGACCCCCAGACGTTCCATAAACGCCCTCCAGACCCTGGACATGAACTGGGGACCCGACCAGAGACTGTCCTCAGGCACCCCGTAGTGCCGGAAAACGTGTGTGAACAGGGCCTCCGCAGTCTGTGGGGCCGTAGGGAGACCGGCCAAAGGGAGGAGACGACAAGACCGATCCACAACGACCAGGATCGTGGTGTTGCCCTGTGAGGGAGGAAGATCAGTCAGGAAGTCCACCAACAGGTGCGACCATGGCCGTTGTGGAACGGGTACGGGTTGGAACTTCCCTCTGGGCAGGTGCCTAGGAGCCTTGCACTGGGTGCACACCGAGCAGGAGAAAACATAAATCCTCACGTCCTTGGCCAAGGTGGACCACCAGTACTTCCCACTAAGACAGCACACTGTCCGACCGATGCCAGGATGACCAGAGGAGGGTGACATGTGGGCCCAATAGATCAACCGGTCACGGACAGCAGACGGAACGTACAGATGCCCAGCTGGAAAATTAGATGGAGTGGGCTCTGTATGTAATGTCCGCTCGATGTCCACGTCCAGCTTCCACACTACCGGTGCCACCAGGCAAGAGGCCGGGAGTATGGGAGTGTGATCCATGGATTGCTTCTCTGTGTCATACATCCGGGACATTGCGTCTGCCTTAGCGTTCTGGGAACCTGGTCAGTAGGACAGGGTGAAAACAAAACGGGTAAAGAACATGGCCCACCTTGCCTGGCAAGGGTTCAGTCTCCTCGCAGCCCGGATGTACTCCAGAATGTGGTGGTCAGTCCAGATGAGAAAAGGGTGTTTAGCCCCCCTCAAGCCAATGTTTCCACGCCTTCAGAGTCCCCCACATCATAGTTTCGCTCCGCCGGGCTGAGCTTCTTCGAAAAGAAGGCACAGGGGCGGAGCTTCGGTGGCGTACCCGAGCCCTGAGAGAGCACGGCTCCTATCCCAACCTCGGACGCGTCCACCTCCACTATGAATGCCAAAGAGGGATCCAGATGAGCCAGCACGGGAGCCGAGGTAAACAGAGCCTTCAGGTGACCAAAAACCCTGTCCACCTCAGCCGACCACTGCTGTCGCACCGGTCCCCCCCTTCAGCAGTGAGGTAATGGGAGCCGCTACCTGACCAAAGCCCAGGATAAACCTCCGGTAGTAGTTGGCAAACCCAAGGAAACGCTGCACTTCCTTTACCGTGGTGGGAGTCGGCCAATTACGCACGGCTGAAATGCGGTCACTCTCCATCTCCACCCCTGACGTGGAAATGCGGTACCCTAGGAAGGAGACGGACTGTTGGAAGAACAGACATTTCTCAGCCTTGACGAACAGGTCATGCTCCAACAGTCGACCAGGCACCCTGCGCACCAGGGACACATGCTTGGCGCGTGTGGCGGAGTATATCAGAATGTCGTCGATATACACCACTACACCCTGCCCGTGCAGGTCCCGGAAAATCTCGTCAACAAAGGCCTGGAAGACTGATGGAGCATTCATCAACTCGTAAGGCATGACGAGGTACTCATAGTGCCCTGAGGTGGTACTAAATGCCGTCTTCCACTCGTCCCCCTCCCGGATACGCACCAGGTTTTAAGCGCTCCTGAGATCCAAATTTGTGAAGAAGCGCGCCCCTTGCATTGACTCGATCGCACTGGCTATGTGAGGCAGCGAGTAGCTGTACCTCACAGTGATCTGATTGATACCCCGATAGTCAATACACGGGCGCAGACCCCCATCCTTCTTCTTCACAAAAAAGAAACTCGAGGAGGCAGGTGAAGTGGAGGGCCGAATGTATCCCTGCCCCAGGGATTCGGAGACATATGTTTCCATAGCCGCTGTCTTCTCCTTGGACAGAAGATACACGTGACGCTTGGGAAGTGCTGCGTCTACCAGGAGATTTATCGCACAATCCCCCCGTCGATGGGGTGGTAATTTAGTCGCCCTCTTCTTACAGAAGGCAAGAGTGAAATCGGCATATTCTGAGGGGATGCGCACAGTGGAGACCTGGTCTGAACTTTCCACCATAGTCGCACCGATGGAAATCCCTACACACCTCTATGAGTACTTTCGTAACCACCCCTTGAGAGCCCTCTGTTGCCACGAAATAGTGGGGTCATGACAGGCCAACCAGGGTAGGCCCAGCACCACGGGAAACGCAGGAGAATCAATAAGGAAGAGGCTGATTCTCTCCCTGTGACCCTCCTGCATAACCATGCCTAGTGGAGCAGTGGCCTCCCTAATCAACCCTGAGCCTAATGGTCAACTATCTAGGGCGTGCACAGGGAAGGGCATATCCACAGGAACAATGGGGATCCCTAAACTATGGGCAAATAAGCGATCAATAAAATTTCCAGCTGCACCTGAATCTACGAGCGCCTTATGCTGGGAATGCGGGGAAAACTCAGGAAATGTAATAAACACATACATGTGAGCAACAGGGGGCTCTGGGTGAGCCTGGTGCCGACTCACCTGGGGTGACACGACAGTGCCCTGCCTGCTGCCTCGATTCCCTGAGGAACCCCCCCAGCACCAACCAGCAGTGTGCCCTCTGCGGCCACAGATGGTGCAAGGAATGGCCCTTCCTCCGGTCACCCTAAGCGCAGTACCTCCCAGCTCCATGGGCGTCGGAACGGAGGTGCTGGGGGATGGAACTGATAGGCCCCGATCCGGACATCCGCGGGTAGCCAGCAGGTTGTCCGGCCGGACAGGACCACCAGCTGGTCCAATGTGAGTGTGGTGTCTTGGCAGGCCAACTCTCGACGGACGTCCTCACGCAGACTGCACCGGTAGTGATCGATCAGGGCCCTGTCGTTCCATCCCGCGCTGGCAGCCAGGGTCCAGAAGTCCAAAGCGAAATCCTGCGCGTTCCTCGTCCCCTGCCTCAGATGGAACAGACGTTTACCCGCCACTCGACCCTCAGGCGGGTGGTCGAAAACTGCCCGAAAGCTGCGGGTGAACTCTGCGTAATGGTCCAATGCCGCGTCTCCTTCACTCCATATGGCGTTGACCCACTCCAGGGCTTTGCCTGAGAGGCAGGAGGTGAGGGTGGACATGCTCTCACATCCCGAAGGAGCCGGGTGGACGGTCGCCAGGTAGAGTTCCAGCTGGAGTAGGAACCCTTGGCATCCGGCAGCCGTCCCATCATAAGACCTCCTTCTCTCTCCCATCGATCCATCGTCTGCAGCACGCGATCCATGGCGGTGCCCAGACGTTGCAACATGGTCGCGTGCTGCTGGACGCGCTCCTCTACCGCCACAGGGAGGGCGTCTGCTCCTGCTGACTCCATTCGTCTGGTGAGTGTTTCTGTAATGCATCTCTGTGTAGCTGGTGTAGAGGAGTCAGGCGCAGGACAGCAGAAATGAGTAATATTAGCAATTTACTCAAAATCAATCACGATACATGACAAAAAATGCCAAGCGAACAAATAACAGACCGCAATACAATAACAAACGCTCACAAACAAACATGGGGGAACAGAGGGTTAAATAATGAACAAGTAATTGTGGGATTGAAACCAGGTGTGTAAAAGAAAAACCAGTGGAAAATGAAAAGTGGATTGTCGATGGCTAGATAACCGGTGACGTCGACCGCCAAACACCGCCCGAACAAGGAGAGGGACCGACTTCGGCGGAAGTCGTGACAGTACTACTGCCAGGAGATGAGCTATAGGTTTACCTACCATAGGAGTCCCCTCGAAGCCTACCCTTGACTATGTAAAACCCAGCGTGTGACTGAGCTGCAGGAGTTGTGACCCGTGTTGTCGTAGTTGTGATAACAGGGGCATATGATGGAGGGAATTCTGTTACCTTCAGGTAGGTGTTTGTCCCCCTGTGTGCTGAGGTTATAGACCAGGTTCTTGTCCAGTTCTGCCATTTCGGTCGCTACAGACTAGTACATGTCCCTGGGCCTGGAAATGATTGATTTCCCCTTCCAGGATGGAGAACTGTCTTCATTAAGTAAGGGGATTCTAGTGGGATATAGGTAGCACACAGGAGGACATTTTTCTCTGTTAAGATCATTTCCTTTTGAATTTCAAGCCAAATGTAAAATGTTCCTGTTTTGATAAATTTTATAGATTGAATTAGGTCTGCTCTATACCTAATTAGCATATCCCCTGAGTCCCTTCCCTATTTTACTCCTGGAAGTTTAGCGGATGGGACAACCAGGTCTCTGTAACCTAGAGGACAACCAGTGGGTCCGTCTCCTCTATACCAGGTTTTTTGTAGGATTACAAAGTCTGTATTTCTGGTTTCTTTGGTGAAGTCCAGGTTTCCTGCTCTTTAAGCCAAAGGCAGATGACCTCAGGCCTTGGATATTCCAGGATGAGATAGTGAAGGCTTTGTGTTCCATAAAGTGCCCAATGTTGTTGGTCGTGTGGTTTGGCCTCAGGCCAGTAAGTGTGAGCAGAGCCTGCTTGGCATTTGGTACATGCCATTGGCTTGAGCTAGTGTAAGAGTGGGGATTGGGCCTGTTTGCCCGCTCACGTCCTGGTCGTATGTGTGACTTTCATGTTGAGACCCTATTTGTGGGAGTGGGGGGCATGGGGTGGGCTGGAGGGGCATAGATCTGATCTAAAGGGGGCATATATCGGGTGTGGATATGGTTGGTTTGGGGGGATGGATGTGACTTGTGGTGCTGTGATCTGGATGTAGGTCCTCTTGGCATGGGTCCTCTATGTTTGGAGGGGGTACGCAGGTCTGGGAGGTCTCTCTCTCTGTCTCTCTCTCTGTCTCTCTCTCTGTCTCTCTATCGCTCTCTCTCTCTGTTCTCTCTCTCTCTCTCTCTCTCTCTCTCTCTCTCTCTCTCTCTCTCTCTCTCTCTCTCTCTCACCAACATTCCCTTCAAATTTCAGCCAACATATTAGGCGATAATTAAGAGAAGGCAAAGTGATCGTGTCAGGCAAAAATTATACCAAACATTTTACCATTGCAACATTTGATGTACAGTCACATTCACCGTGGTTGTCTGAAGCATGCTATAGAATTCACAGCTGGCGATGCCTCATTGCAATTGGTAATTCCCCATAATTTGCAACAATGTTAATGAGCGTCATCACTATCTTTCCTTTGCGGTTCCTCAAACTGTCGTGATTACCAGCTGAGATAAACTTTTATGAGTTGATTTTACTCCTGGCTCAGAGTTTGGGCAGTGACTTAAAACCTACTCTGACAGCCTCCGCAGTGGTCTAAGGCATCTTAGTGCTTGAGGCGTCGCTACAGCCCCGGTCTTGATCCCAGGCTGTGTCACAGCCGGCCGTGACCGCGAGACCCATGAGGCGGCGTACAATTGGCCCAGCATTGCCTGGGTTAGGGGAGGGATTGGCCAGCCGGGATTTCCTGCAAGTCGACTTCGGTTGCCAGCTGGACGGTGTTTCCTCCGACACATTGGTATGGCTGGCTTCCGGGTTAAGCAAGCTGTGCGACTTGGCAGGGTCGTGTTTCGGGAGGATGCATGGCTCTCGACCTTCGCCTCTCCTGAGTCCATAGGGGAGTTGCAGCGATGGAACAAGATTGTAACTATCAATTGGGTGGAAATAGAGGGAAAAATACAAAAAAAAAAACGACTCTGACTAAAACCTGTGTGGAGTTTTTTTGTCTTAAAACTGGTTTTAACAGGATTCCTAGACCAATTCTGAGATGCTTTGTGGATACGGGCTCTGGTCTGTGTTCCAAATGGCATCCCATGGCATGTACTACCTTTGCCTAGCTGGGCCCTATTCCCCTACATAGTGCACAGAGCCCTGGTCTAAAGTAGTGCACCAGGTAGGAAATAGGGTGCCATTTGGAATGAATTCTTGCTCAGGCTTCAAGGTCTACTACCAGAACATACAGCCAACACAGATGGTCAATTGGCGTTGAATGCTAACCCTATGTAGAATTCACTCTGAATAGTAAGTCTCTGTTTGATTCACAATTAGCTTCTCTGTTGCTAAGTCAATGCACATTTTGCCCTGAATGGTTAGCCACCGTTCCATTAGCAATTAGCTACTCTGTGATAAGCAGATTCACGGTTGGCTTCGGTTAAATTAGCCTTGAATGGCTAACGTCAGCGTGATAAGGATAATTAGCTACAGTGCGATAAGCAACTATGCCGGTATACCAATGTTTAGCCTAGCCTGAGAGCTATTATTATTGAATGCTTAGCAATTAGCCTAAATTTGCTGTATGATTACCTCCTTATTACTAATGGAAATGCCCTTATACTTGGAAATGAATGTACCTAATGTACCTAACATGGGGTTGGGTAACAGGGGCTGCAGTGTGCAGGTATTTGTTCCTGACTATGTGTGTGTGTGTGTGTATGTGCGTGTGCGTGTGCGCGTGCGTGTGCGTGTGTGTGTGCGTGTGTGTGTGTGGTCACTGAACCCAGTACAGGGAGGGGTATATTGATGACGTTCAGATCTCCTCCAGAAAGGAACATGTTATCAAAGAAATGTTCTCTCGCACAGATCACTTTTTGAAAAGGTGCTGAAAGTAAAAGACACAGCACAGCGGAGACAAATCTAAAACTGATAAGCCCCCAACATTTACACTAATGAATAAAACAATCAGAGTGTACTCTCAAAACACGAAACATACACCTATCTTGGACATAAGTTTAATGTTGGTGGAGAGTGGGGGGAACAAGTTGAGGAGCTCATCCATGAGTCTTCAACCAGGTGTGACCTTTCTCCTTTGCCTTCATGTTCCTTTCATGAAGCTAGAAGCTGTGAGAGAGGTTTTATTTATTTATTTGTATTTAACCAGGTAGGCTAGTTGAGAACAAGTCCTCATTTACAACTGCGACCTGGCCAAGATAAAGCAAAGCAGTTCGACCCATACAACAACACAGAGTTACACATGGAATAAACAAACATACAGTCAATTATACAGTAGAAAAAGTATATTTACAGTGTGTGCAAATGAGGTAAGATAAGGGAGGTAAGACAATAAACAGGCCATAGTGGCGAGGTAATTACGATATAGCAATTAAACACTGGAGTGATAGACGTGCAGAAGATGAATGTGCAAGTATAGATACTGGGGTGCAAAGGAGCAACATAAATAAATAAATACAGTATGGGGATGAGGTAGTTGGATGGGCTATTTACAGATGGGCTATGTACAGGTGCAATGATCTGTGAGCTGCTCTGACAGCTGGTGCTTGAAGTTAGTGAGGGTGATATGAGTCTCCGGCTTCAGTGATTTTTGCAGTACGTTCCAGTCATTGGCAGCAGAGAACTGGATGGAAAGGTGGCCAACGGAGGAATTGACTTTGGGGGTGACCAGTGAAATATACCTGCTGGAGCGCGTGCTGCGGGTGCTGCTATGATGACCAGTGAGCTGAGATAAGACGGGGCTTTACCTAGCAGAGACTTGTAGATGACCTGGAGCCAGTGGGTTTGGCGACGAGTATGAAGCGAGGGACTGCCAACGGGAGTGTACAAGTCGCAGCGGTGGGTAGTATATGGAGCTTTGGTGACAAAACGGATGGCACTGTGATAGACTGCATCCAATTTGTTGAGTAGAGTGTTGGATGCTATTTTGTAAATTACATCGCCAAAGTCGAGGATCGGTAGGATAGTCAGTTTTACGAGGGTATGTTTGGCAGTATGATTGAAGGATGCTTTGTTGCGAAATAGGAAGCCGATTCTAGATTTAATTTTGTATTGGAGATGCTTAATGTTTGAGTGGATTTACACTTGTACCAGACTGGCTCAACTGCTAAACATGCTCAACAGTGATGATGTGACAGTTAGGGAGTTAGCCAGAGCCGCCCTCCTTCTAGACCTACAGAGGCGGAAGGTCCCACTGGCCACGGACACTGAGGACAACTTCCTGGGCTTCAGGAGGAAAGCCAATGGAAAATTGGACACTCATGCTGCGGGCTTTGGAGTCGGGTCAAACTGGCCGGACTGGCGCTCAGATGGACACAGACACGCAGACTAAGACAGTAACTCTGATGAAGTTGTGACAGACCCCTGTGTTGTCGTGGAGACTTCTGTCATCAAAGATGGAACATATCATCCTACATCCAGGACAACGCCCCTCGGTATCAGACGGATGCAGCTACTGCAGCATTAAACTGGCGAGAGGCTGTAGGAGAAACTCCCTGCTCTGCAATGTGCTGATCACTCTGTCTCTCATTCCATGTGCCATTGGCCAGGACATTCTCACCTTTACTGTTAAGGCGAGGCTGCCAGTTCTACCAACAAAATATAGCCTAGCACTCTGGTACCCTGCAAACCACAACCCATTTTCTACATGAGTCAGATGTAATGGAGTTTGTTGCCTATGTTGTGAATGATTGCTGTTCATACAAATATTTGTACATTGCTAGACAAGACCAAATTGTCGACCTGATTGCCAGCGAGGTGAGACAAGTAGTCTGTGATGTTGTGTAAGGGGAAGCTGGTGTGATGTTGTGTAAGGGGAAGCTGGTGTGATGTTGTGTAAGGGGAAGCTGGTGTAATGTTGTGTAAGGGGAAGCTGGTGTGATGTTGATGATGATGCTGTGTTTTCCTGTGTCCCAAATAAACCAGATGTTGTTGTTGTGGCGGGAGGCCAGAGGGAGGCCAGAGGGAGGCCAGAGGGATTTTCTAATTTGACTGCTACATGGAGCAGCCGACAAGCTTCTTCAATTCCAGCCTCTCGTGGCCAGCTTGGACAGCCTCTCGTGGCCAGCTTGGATAGAGTCTCGTGGCCAGCTCGTGGACAGCTTACATGTGCAGGGATACTGGAGTGATGGAGGTAGATATGTATAAGGGTAAGGGGACTTGGCAACAGGACATAAGATAAACAGAGGAGAAGAAGCTTGCATGTGAGAGAGTGTGTGTGAGTGTGTAGGGCCCTGAGAATGCATAGAGACAGTGTATGTGAGTGTGTAGGGCCCTGTGAGAATGGATAGAGACAGTGTGTGTGAGTGTGTAGGGCCCTCAATGCATAGAGACAGTGTGTGTGAGTGTGTAGGGCCCTAAGAATGCATAGAGACTGTGTGTGTGAGTGTGTAGGGCCCTAAGAATGCATAGAGACAGTGTGTGTGAGTGTGTTTGGCCCTCAATGCATAGAGACAGTGTGTGTGAGTGTGTAGGGCCCTGTGAGAATGCATAGAGACAGTGTGTGTGAGTGTGTAGGGCCCTGTGAGAATGCATAGAGACAGTGTGTGTGAGTGTGTAGGGCCCTAAGAATGCATAGAGACAGTGTGTGTGAGTGTGTAGGGCCCTGTGAGAATGCATAGAGACAGTGTGTGTGAGTGTGTTTGGCCCTCAATGCATAGAGACAGTGTGTGTGAGTGTGTAGGGCCCTGTGAGAATGCATAGAGACAGTGTGTGTGAGTGTGTAGGGCCCTGTGAGAATGCATAGAGACAGTGTGTGTGAGTGTGTAGGGCCCTAAGAATGCATAGAGACAGTGTGTGTGAGTGTGTAGGGCCCTGTGAGAATGCATAGAGACAGTGTGTGTGAGTGTGTAGGGCCCTAAGAATGCATAGAAACAGTGTGTGTGAGTGTGTAGGGCCCTGCAAGAATGCATAGAGACAGTGTGTGTGAGTGTGTAGGGCCCTAAGAATGCATAGAGACAGTGAGTGTGTAGGGGCCTGTGAGAATGCATAGAGACAGTGTGTGTGAGTGTGTAGGGCCCTGTGAGAATGCATAGAGACAGTGTGTGTGAGTGTGTAGGGCCCTGTGAGAATGCATAGAGACAGTGTGTGTGAGTGTGTAGGGCCCTAAGAATGCATAGAGACAGTGTGTGTGAGTGTGTAGGGCCCTGTGAGAATGCATAGAGACAGTGTGTGTGAGTGTGTAGGGCCCTAAGAATGCATAGAAACAGTGTGTGTGAGTGTGTAGGGCCCTGCAAGAATGCATAGAGACAGTGTGTGTGAGTGTGTAGGGCCCTAAGAATGCATAGAGACAGTGAGTGTGTAGGGGCCTGTGAGAATGCATAGAGACAGTGTGTGTGAGTGTGTAGGGGCCTGTGAGAATGCATAGAGACAGTGTGTGTGAGTGTGTAGGGGCCTGTGAGAATGCATAGAGACAGTGTGTGTGAGTGTGTAGGGCCCTAAGAATGCATAGAAACAGTGTGTGTGAGTGTGTAGGGCCCTGAGAATGCATAGAGACAGTGTGTGTGAGTGTGTAGGGGCCTGTGAGAATGCATAGAGACAGTGTGTGTGAGTGTGTAGGGCCCTAAGAATGCATAGAAACAGTGTGTGTGAGTGTGTAGGGCCCTGTGAGAATGCATAGAGACAGTGTGTGTGAGTGTGTAGGGCCCTAAGAATGCATAGAAACAGTGTGTGTGAGTGTGTAGGGCCCTGAGAATGCATAGAGACAGTGTGTGTGAGTGTGTAGGGGCCTGTGAGAATGCATAGAGACAGTGTGTGTGAGTGTGTAGGGCCCTAAGAATGCATAGAGACAGTGAGTGTGTAGGGGCCTGTGAGAATGCATAGAGACAGTGTGTGTGAGTGTGTAGGGCCCTAAGAATGCATAGAAACAGTGTGTGTGAGTGTGTAGGGCCCTGAGAATGCATAGAGACAGTGTGTGTGAGTGTGTAGGGGCCTGTGAGAATGCATAGAGACAGTGTGTGTGAGTGTGTAGGGCCCTGTGAGAATGCATAGAGACAGTGTGTGTGAGTGTGTAGGGGCCTGTGAGAATGCATAGAGACAGTGTGTGTGAGTGTGTAGGGGCCTGTGAGAATGCATAGAGACAGTGTGTGTGAGTGTGTAGGGCCCTAAGAATGCATAGAGACAGTGAGTGTGTAGGGGCCTGTGAGAATGCATAGAGACAGTGTGTGTGAGTGTGTAGGGCCCTAAGAATGCATAGAAACAGTGTGTGTGAGTGTGTAGGGCCCTGAGAATGCATAGAGACAGTGTGTGTGAGTGTGTAGGGGCCTGTGAGAATGCATAGAGACAGTGTGTGTGAGTGTGTAGGGGCCTGTGAGAATGCATAGAGACAGTGTGTGTGTGTGTAGGGCCCTAAGAATGCATAGAAACAGTGTGTGTGAGTGTGTAGGGCCCTGAGAATGCATAGAGACAGTGTGTGTGAGTGTGTAGGGGCCTGTGAGAATTCATAGACAGTGTGTGTGAGTGTGTAGGGGCCTGTGAGAATGCATATAGACAGTGTGTGTGAGTGTGTAGGGGCCTGTGAGAATGCATAGAGACCGTGCAAAGAGAGGTAAATCTCTATGACAACTGTTGAGCCAACACTCTCCACACACTTCAGTAGGTGTACTCACATTATGTTTGTTTGTAAGTGTGTGTGTGTAGCGTCATGTTTTCCTGCATGTATTTGTATCCAAGGTAGAAAAACAACAGCTTCAGTGTGGGAGGAAGGGCTGGGAGCCTTCTGTGAAGGAGGGAGGGAGGGAAGGAGGGAAGGAGGGAGGGAGGGTGAAGAATGGAGGCAATAGAAGCTTCCAAATCCCCCTCCCTGCACCTACCCCACCCCTCTCTGTGCTTTACCCCACCCCATCCTGCCACTCCCCTACTCCGTCCTACCTCACTGTGTCCAGTCTCACACACTTGTGTTTTGTGTGGCGGTGAACCCAAAGAACAATCCTGACTCTCTTTTCCCAAAATAAGCCTGTAGGGGGAGGGGGAAGGGGAGGGAGCGCAGACTAAAGCCACAGTGAGGAGATTGGACTTGCGAGGTGCACAGACCCTGGTTATAAGCTGTGGATGTGGGACTGCACAAGCTGAAGTCACTGCACTTACCTCTCAGCCAAGCCGACTAGAATACCCTGCCTGCCTTTCTGCCTGTACTGCCGCTCTCTCTCTCGTTCTCGCTCTCTCTCTCTCCCTCTCCTTCCCTCCTAGAGTGTGAGAGCGCTGAGATTTGGAAAGTGCGCCTCAGACCCACTTTTGGTCAGCCTGAAGACGGTACAGAGACGGTTTTCCCCTCCTCTCTCTTCCCTTCGATCCCACTCTCAGTCACTCTCACTCGCTCGCTCGCTCTCTCTCTGCAGAAGCACATGGACTACATTTTCTCCAGAGAGACAGAGAAAGAAGCAAAACAAGAATAACATTTGTTCCACCTGCCTTTGGTGAAAATATTAAAACATTTCTGTTTTTGGACAAACTCAGACCGGCTTTCAAACCAGCGGCATTGAAACGTTTATTTATATATTTTTTTCTTTGATATTGACTGATCTGATACCATCCTAATTTCTCTGGGATACATGCGTGTCTGAAGGAGGAGAGGAGCCAGAAACCAACCTGAAATTAACACCTCATTGACAACCATATCACATCACATTCCTCCATCTACCATTCATCAGTTGGAGGAGAGAAAAGCAAGGTAAGCCCCCGTCCTCTTCCATCCTCTGCCTTAAGTGTCTCTCCATTTTCTTCTCATCCCTCCATCCTGTCGTCCCTCATTGTTTTCCTCACATCGCGTCGCCGCGGTAACGAGAGCCGAGAGCCAAAGGCAACAGAAAAGGGAGAAAGAAAGAAACAACAGACGGAGCAGTAAGTCAGTCATGGGACCTGCATAGCACTCTGTGGTGCTGAAGGAAACCTAGTACAAGGCAGGGACTTCAACGCCTAGAAGATTAGAAACTACCAATGCAACTCTTGTACCCAGTTTTCTCCCGGTCTGTCAATTTATATTATATATACTGTTACACTTATAATAACAGCCATATTATTATTACTATGTGTCATTATGATTCCTCAGAGTGGAATGTGACTTTTAGCAGGACTTTCACTGTCTCTGGTATGATAGAGGCATCCTACTCTCTCTCTCTCTCTCTCTCTCTCTCTCTCTCTCTCTCTCTCGCTCTCTCTCGCTCTCTCTCTCTCTCCAGGAGATGGTACTGATTATGGGTAAATGGAGCGTTCACATACTTCTTCCGAACGTTATTTGTCCGCTGCGCTCCTCTGAATAAAGTTTAATTTGAGTGAGACGTACTGATGAAACGGTGGCAGATGTACAACCTATGGTTGATGTTGGGGGTGTATTGGAGATGGGAGTGTCTATGATGGGAGGAGATAAGATAGCCAGAGTGTCATTCAGCTGTTTGTTTCTTGGCATGTCTGTGTGTCTGTGTGTCCGTGTATCTGTGCATGTATGTATCAGTGACTATGTAATGTATGAGTAGGTGTGCGTGTCAGTTCTCTGCTGTAGGGAGGGATTCAACTCGTTTTGTCCTCTACCCTCTCTCTCTTCTTTTCCTTGTCCTTGTCCTCTACCCTCTCTATTTTAGGCCCCCTCGTCCACATTTTGTCTGCTCTCCTTCTGTTCCCCATTCTCCCTCTCTCTCTCTCTCTCTCTCTCTCTCTCTCTCTCTCTCTCTCTCTCTCTCTCTCTCTCTCTCTCTCTCTCTCTCTCTCGCTTTCTCTCTCTCTCGCTTTCTCTCTTTCTCTTTCTCTCTCTCTCTCTCTCTCTCTCTCTCTCTCTCTCTCTCTCTCTCTCTCTCTCTCTCTCTCTCTCTCTCCCTCTCTGTCTCTCTCCCTGTCTGTCTGCCTCTCTCTCCCTTCGCTTTCTCTTTTAGTGCGCTGCGACGCTCCTGGCATGCAGGGTTACATTCCTCTGAAATGACATCCCTCCATCACTGAGAAGGAGGAATATAAATGACTCTGAGTCATATACATGACTCTGAGTTTACTCCTGCTCTCTCTCTCCAAAGACATTTGGCAATATCTTTCAACTTCACTGGCAGCTTGGATATATACCTGTGTGTGTGTGTGTTATACAAGCTGCCTGGAAAATGAAGGAACGGATACACACACACATGAAAACTCTCGCTCTGATGGAAAGCGAAACAAGGGGATGGGTCAGGAGGACACAGTGTTACAGAGGAACAGCAAAATATGTATTGACTGTATACACACACACACACACACACACACACACACACACACACACACATGCACACGCACACACACACACACACACACACACACTTTGTCAGTCACTGGTGACCTTGCTAACTCTTAAAATCAAAAATCTAATCAAATTAAATCAAATTAAATTGTATTTGGCAAATGCGCCGAATACAACAGGTGTAGACCTTACAGTGAAATGCTTATTTACAAGCCCTTAACCAACAACGTTTTAAGAAGTTTTAAGAAAAAAATAGATAAGTAAAAAATAGAAAGTAAAAGTAACAAACAATTAAACAGCAGCAGTAAAATAACAATAATTGAGGTAGTATGTACATGTAGGTAGAGTTAAAGTGACTATGCATAGATAATAAACTGAGAATAGCAGCTGCTTAAAAGGGGGCAATGCAAATAGTCTGGGTAGCCCTTTGATTAGCTGTTCAGGAGTCTTATGGCTTGGGGGTATGAGCTGTTAAGAAGCCGGTACTGCTTGCCATGCGGTAGCAGAGAGAACAGTCTATGACTAGGCTGGCTGGAGTCTTTGACAATATTTAAGGCCTTCTTCTGACAACGCCTGGTATAGAGGTCCTGGATGGCAGGAAGCTTGGCCCCAGTGATGTACCGGGCCATACAAATTACCCTCTGTAGTGCCTTGCGGTCGGAGGCCGAGCAGTTGCCATACCAGGGAGTGACGCAACCAGTCAGTATGTTCTCAATGGTGCAGCTGTATAACCTTTTGAGGATCTGAGGACCCATGCCAAGGGGGAATAGGCTTTGTCGTGCCCTCTTCACGACTGTCTTAGTGTGTTTGGACCATGATAGTTTTTTGGTGATGTGGACACCAAGGAACTTGAAGCTCTCAACCTGCACCACTGCAGCCCCGTCGACGAGAATTGGGCGTGCTCGGTCCTCCTTTTCCTGTAGTCCACAATCATCTCCTTTGTCTTGATCACGTTGAGGGAGAGGTTGTTGTCCTGGCACCACACGGTCAGGTCTCTGACCTCCTCCCTATAGGCTGTGTCATCGTTGTTGGTGATCAGGCCTACCACTGTTGTGTCATAGTTGATGATGGTGTTGGAGTCGTGCCTGGCTATGCAGTCATGAGTGAACAGGGAGTACAGGAGGGGACTGAGCACGCACCCCTGAGGGGCCCCCGTATTGAGGATCAGTGTGGCGGATGTGTTGTTACCTGCTCTTACCACCTGGGGGCAGCCCGTCAGGAAGTCCAGGATCCAGTTGCAGAGAGAGGTGTTTAGTCACAGGGTCCTTAGCTTAGTGATGAGCTTTGAGGGCACCATGGTGTTGAACGCTGAGCTGTAGTCAATGAAGAGCATTCTCACATAAGTGTTCCTTTTGTCCAGGTGGGAAAGGGCAGTGTTTAGTGCAATAGAGATTGCATCATCTGTGGATCTCTTGGGGCGGTGTGGGAATTGGAGTGGGTCTAGGGTTCCTGGGATAATGGTGTTGATGTGAGCTACGACCAGCCTTTCAAAGCACTACCCTACCCTTTAGCTCAGTGTGGATGTTGCCTGTAATCCATGGCTTCTGGTTGGGGTATGTACGTACGGTCACTGTGGGGACGACGTCATTGATGCACTTATTGATGAAGCCAGTGACTGATGTTATTACTACCACTCCACTACTACTCCACTCCACTACCACTACCACTCCACTACCACTCCACTCCACTCCACTACCACAACCACTCCACTACCACTACCACTACCACTCCACTACCACTACCACTCCACTCCACTCCACTACCACAACCACTCCACTACCACTCCATTACCATTACTACTACCACTCCACTATCCCTACTACTCCACTACCACTCCACTACCATTCCACTCCACTACACTACACTACACTCCACTCCACTCCACTACCACCACCACTCCGTTACCACTCCATTACCACTACTACTACCACTCCACTGCCACTCCACTCTACTACCACTCCATTCCACTCCACTACCACTACCACTCCATTACCACCACCACTCCGTTACCACTCCATTACCACTACTACTACCACTCGACTAGCACTACTACTACCACTACCATTCCACTACCACTACTACTACCACTCCACTCTACTACCACTCCATTCCACTCCACTCCCACTACCACTACCACTCCATTACCACCACCACTCCGTTACCACTCCATTACCACTACTACTACCACTCCACTACCACTACTACTGCCACTACCATTCCACTACCACTACTACTACCACTCCACTACCACTACTACTGCCACTACCACTCCACTACCACTACCACTCCACTATCACTCCACTACCATTACCACTCCACTACCACTACCACTCCACTACCACTCCATTACCACTACCACTCCATTACCACTACCACTACCACTACCACTACCACTCCACTCCACAACCACTACCACTCCACTACCACTCCATTACCGCTACTACTACCACTCCACTACCCCTACTACTACCACTACCAGTCCACTACCACCACCACTACCACTACCACTACCACTCCACTATCACTACCACTCCATTACCACTACTACTACCACTCCACTACCATTCCACTCCACTCAACTCCATTACCACTACCACTCCACTACCACTCCATTACCACTACCACTACCACTCCACTACTACTACTACTACCACTACCACTGCCACTCCTCTACCACTACCACTACTTCTACCATCTCCAATCCACTCCACTACCATTACCACTCCATTACGACTAACACTCCATTACCACCACCACTCCACTTCCACTACCACTACCACTCCACTACCACTCCATTACCACTACTACTACCACTCCACTACCACTACTACTGCAACTACCATTCAACTACCACTACTACTACCACACCACTGGTTTCACTACCACTGCTGCACCACTGCCATCACTGCCACTGCCCATCACACTCATCACTCCACCATCACTGCCCATCACTGCCCTCCATTACCACTACCACTCCATTACTACCACTACCACTCCACTCCACTCCACTACCACTCACCACCACCACTCCACCACCACCCATTACCACTACTACTACCACTCCACTACCACTACTACTACCACTACCACCCACCACCATCTCCACTCCCACCCACCCACCAACACTACCACTCCACCACCACCCACATTACCGCTACTACTACCACCCACCACCCCCTACCACTACCACTACCACCCACCACCACTACCACTCACCACTACCACTCACCACCCACCACATCACTACCACCCATTACCACTACTACTACCACTCCACCACCATTCCACTCCACCTCAACCCATTACCACTACCACTCCACTACCACCCATTACCACCTACCACCTACCACTCCACCATCACTACTACTACTACCACTCACCACTACCACCCCTCCACCACCACCACTACTTCTACCACCCAATCCACTCCACTACCATTCCATTACGACTAACACTCCACTACCACCACCACTCCACTCCACTCACCACTCCACCACCACTACCACTCCACCTACCACCACCACTCCACTACCACCCATTACCACTCACCACCCATTACCACCACCACCACTACCACCACCACTCCACTCCACTACCACTACCACTCCACTCACCACCCATTACCACCACCACTACCACCACCCACCACCACTACTACTACCACTACCACCCACTCACCATTCCACTCCACTCCACCCACTAGCACTACCACTCCACTACCACCCATTACCGCTACTACTACCACTCCACCAACACTACTACTACCACTCACCACCCACTACCACTACCAATCTCCAATTATCACTACCACCCATTACCACACTACTACTACCACTCCACCACCATTCCACTCCACTCCACTCCACTCCATTACCACTACCACTCCACTACCACTCCATTACCACTACCACTCCACTACTACTACTACTACTACTACCACTACCACTACCACTCCTCTACCACTACCACTACTTCTACCACTCCAATCCACTCCACTACCATTACCACTCCATTACGACTAACACTCCATTACCACCACCACTCCACTTCCACTACCACTCCCCTACCACTACCACTACCACTACACTACCACTCCTCTATCACTACCACTACCTCTCCATTACAACTACCACTAGCACTAGCACTACCACTACTGCTAACACTACCACTACCACTCCTACTACCACTCCATTACCACTACCACTACCACTCAATCACAACTACCACTACCACTACCACTCCACTACCACTACTACTACCACTACCACTACCACTACCACTCCTACCACCACTCCACTACCACTACCACTCCACTACCACTCCATTACCACTACTACTACCACTCCACCACCACTACTACTGCCACCACCATTCCACTTACCACTACTACTACCACACCACTACCACTACCATTCCACTACCACTACTACTACCACCCACCGCCACCCACTGCCACTCCACCACCACCACCACTCCACTCACCACTCCAATCTACCACTCACCACCCATTACCACCACCACCACCACTACCACCCACTCCACCACCACTACCACTCCACTACCACTCCACTACCACTACCACCACTCCACCACCACTACTACCACTACCACCCACCACCATTCCACTCCACTCCACACCACTCCACTCCACTCCACTAACACTACCACTCCACTACCACTCCATTACCGCTACTACTACCACTCCACTACCCCTACCACTCTTCTCCACTATCACTACCACTCCATTACCACTACTACTACCACTCCACTACCATTCCACTCCACTCCACTCCATTACCACTCACCACTCCACCACCACCCATTACCACTCACCACTACCACCCACCACTACTACTACTACCACTACCACCTACCACCCTCTACCACTACCACTACTTCTACCACTCCAATCCACTCCACTACCATTACCACTCCATTACGACTAACACTCCATTACCACCACCACTCCTACCACCACTCCACTACCACTACCACTCCACTACCACTCCATTACCACTACTACTACCACTCCACTACCACTACTTCTGCCACTACCATTCCACTACCACTACTACTACCACACCACTACCACTACCATTCCACTACCACTTACTACCACCTCCATCGCCACTCCACCCACCTACCACTACCACCCACTATCACTCCACTACCACTCCACTACCACTACCACTCCACTACCACTCCATTACCACTACCACTCCATTACCACTACCACTACCACTACCACTCCACTCCACTCACCACTCACCACTCCACTAATACCACCCATTACCACTACTACTACCACCCACTACCACTACTACTACCACTAACCACTCCACTCCACCATTCCACTCCACTCCACACCACCCACTCCACCCACTAACACTACCACCACTCCACTACCACTCCATTACCGCTACTACTACCACTCCACTACCCCTACCACTCTTCTCCACTATCACTACCACTCCATTACCACTACTACTACCACTCCACTACCATTCCACTCCACTCCACTCCACTCCATTACCACTACCACTCCACTACCACTCCATTACCACTACCACTACCACTCCACTACTACTACTACTACCACTACCACTACCACTCCATCCTCTACCACTACCACTACTTCTACCACTCCAATCCACTCCACTACCATTACCACTCCATTACGACTAACACTCCATTACCACCACCACTCCACTTCCACTACCACTCCCCTACCCCTACCACTACCACTACCACTACACTACCACTCCTCTACCACTACCACCACTACCTCTCCATTACAACTACCACTAGCACTAGCACTACCACTACTGCCTAACACTACCACCACCACTCTACCACCACCCACAATTACCACCACCACTACCACTCAATCACAACTACCACTACCACTACCAATTCGCTACCACTACTACTACTACCACTACCACTCCACCACTACCACCCACCACCACCCACCACCACTACCACTACCACCACCACTACCACCCAATCACAACTACCACTACCACTCACCACCCACTCACCACTACTACTACCACCTACCACTCCCTACCACCACCCACCACCCACTCACCACTCACCACCCATTACTCACTCACTACTACCACTACCACTCACCAACACCACCCTACCACCACCCACTACCATTACCACTCACCACCACCACTCCACCACCACCACCACCACTACCACTACCACCCCACCATTCCACTCCACCTACCACTACTACTACCACTACCACTCCTACCACCACTCCACTACCACTAGCACTAGCACTACCACTACTGCTAACACTACCACTACCACTCCTACTACCACTCCATTACCACTACCACTACCACTCAATCACAACTTCCACTACCACTACTACTACCACTACCACTACCACTCCTACCACCACTCCACTACCACTACCACTCCACTACCACTCCATTACCACTACTACTACCACTCCACTACCACTACTACTACCACACCACTACCACTACCATTCCACTACCACTACTACTACCACTCCACTATCACTCCACTATCACTCCACTACCACTCCACTACCACTACCACTCCACTACCACTCCATTACCACTACCACTCCATTACCACTACCACTACCACTACCACTCCACTCCACTACCACTACCACTCCACTACCACTCCATTACCACTACTACTACCACTCCACTACCACTACTACTACCACTACCACTCCACTACCATTCCACTCCACTCCACTCCACTCCACTCCACTAACACTACCACTCCACTACCACTCCACTACCACTACCACTCCACTACCACTCCATTACCACTACCACTCCATTACCACCACCGCTACTACTACCACCCACCACCCCTACCACCACCACCCACTACCACCACTACTACCACCCACTACCCTACCACTCCACTCCACCATCACTACCACCCATTACCACTCACTACTACCACTCCACTACCATTCCACTCCACCCATTACCACTACCACCCATTACCACTCACCACCACCACCCACTACTACTACTACTACCACTACCACTACCACTCCTCTACCACTACCACTACTTCTACCACTCCAATCCACTCCACTACCATTACCACTCCATTACGACTAACACTCCATTACCACCACCACTACCACTACCACTACACTACCACTCCTCTACCACTACCACTACCTCTCCATTACAACTACCACTAGCACTAGCACTACCACTACTGCTAACACTACCACTACCACTCCTACTACCACTCCATTACCACTACCACTACCACTCAATCACAACTACCACTACCACTACCACTCCACTACCACTACTACTACCACTACCACTACCACTACCACTCCTACCACCACTCCACTCCACTACCACTACCACTACCACTCAATCACAACTACCACTACCACTACCACTCCACTACCACTACTACTACCACTACCACTACCACTACCACCCTACCACCACTCCACTCCACTACCACTACCACTACCACTCCATTACCACTACTACTACCACTACCAATACCACTCCTACTACCACTCCACTACCATTACCACTCCATTACCACTTACCACTACCACTCCACTACCACTACTACTACCACTACCACTCCTACCACCACTCCACTACCACTACTACTACCACTACCACTCCTACCACCACTCCATTACCACTACCACTCCATTCCACTACCACTACCACTCCATTGCCACTACTACTACCACTCCACTACCACTACCAATACCACTCCACTACCACTCCACTCTACCCCACTACCACTCCATTACCACCACCACTCCATTACCACTACATTACCACTCCTACTACCACTCCACTACCATTACGACTCCATTACCACTACCACTACCACTACCACTACCACTACCACTACCACTCCCACTACCACTACTACTACCACTCCACTCTTTTGGGCTCTGTTTTATGTGATGCCAAACTACACCCCTCGAGTAGTAATAGCAACACTGTGCCGTGTCCATGGCAACCCCATTCTATTGCCATGGATGCTCTGGTCTCTGTTGGGCTGTTACTGGGCATCTGGCAGTTTTACGGTTCTGTTTGAATGTGCATATGCGTGGCACATTACTTTACTGAGACTGACGGACTCCAACATCTCTATCCACTGACTGCCCTTGCTTTGATATAAAGACCCAACAGTGACCAACAGCACTCACACAACGGTCATATTGAATGCAGAGAAACTACACACGCACACACGCACACACACACACGCACTCACAGACACGCACACTGTTCCATGTCATCCAAGCCACATAAACACAAACATAATGGATTCAACATTCACCATCCATGCATACACACACTACATTCCCTACCATATTAAACACATACACACACTTTCCTTTTCCAGACTGCCAACTTGCCTGGTTCTGGGTGATTCGTGCCCCACTGCAGTCAGTCTGGAGGCCATAACATGTTGAAGCGGCGTCTGTTCTGGGAGACTTTCAAAACACTGTTTCTGTTCTAGTTGGATAACTGAAGTTCTCTTTTCAAGCTCCCAACCCATAACTATGGAACCAAACTAGGTCTGGAGGCACTTTGGCCTCGTTTACTACACCAGGGATAGACAGAACGAGACAAAGAAAGAGAAAGAAACAGAAAGGGCTGCAATCCAACATATTACTGATGTCTATTTTCATTCAGATGTAGATTCAAATCCCCGACCGGGTCTCTCTGTAGGATGGGAGCGGAGGAGAACAACTTCAAATCCGTTACACACGGTCCATCAGTGAGCATGGCGAGACAGGGGAAGATGAACGCACATATACAGACACACACGCTCCATCAGTGAGCACGGCGAGACAAGGGGAGGACTGGTGTGTCTCAGTGGGGATCTGAGAGCATATGGGAAAGGTTGGACACATCCACAGGTGGTTTTAACTTTACCAGATTATAAATCATGATCCATAACCTCTCTACAGAGGTACAGACAGACAGAGAGCTGAACAGCGTTGTGAGACAGAGAAAGAGAGAAGCACAGAGAGAGAGAGAGAGAGAGAGAGAGAGAGAGAGAGAGAGAGATAAATGGGAGGAAATGCTCATAATATTATTCCTCCCTCTTCTCTCGTTCCTCCATCTCTGTTTCTCTCTGACTTTCTTTTACATTCACACAGCTCAGACATCAAGTCTGTAGGGTACCCACTGAGGTTTGGCCGTCTACAGCACTGCAGTAGGAACACATAGTCACCACAAGAGGGTGGGCTTTTTAACGTGGCGCTAAACTGTTCAGAAGTTTTAGAGTAAGGGAAAGAGAATGGGGGATACCTAGTCAGTTGTACAACGGAATGCATTCAACTGAAATGTGTCTTCCGCATTTAACCCAACCCCTCTGAATCGGAAAGGTGCAGAGGGCTGCCTTAATCGAGGGATGTATACAAGGATGTATACAGTACACTGGCACAGTACACACACACACACACACAAACACACGCACGCACACACACACAAACACACACACACAAACACACACACACAAACACTCACACGCACACACACATACACAAACGAACACACAAACACACACACAAACACACGCATACATACAGTACACACACGCACACACACACACACACACACGCACACACATATACACAAACGAACACACACACAAACACATACACACAGAAACACACACAAACGCACACATACACACAGGGCCATGTGTATGTTTGTGTGTGTGAGTACAGTGCCAATGTTCTTTGTCTGTTTCTGTATATTTCAGACAAATATTTACCAAAACTTCAAACAAGTCAATCCTCATTCTTACTGATTGGAATTGATTCTCTTCTGGTCAAATCCTAGTTCCCAGTCTAATCCAACTGTAGATCATGAAGATATTCCATGATGATTTATATAATGCTGGCACACACACTATGTCGTTTCAAGAGTTGGCATAGAGGAAGACCGTAACACACACACACGCACAAACACAGACACACACACATCCACACCCACATGCACACACACACACACAGACACACACACCACCCACCCTGAATCTGAATCCATCTCTGAATATCTGAATCCAAGCAAACTAAATTTCAGAATTCATTGTTCATCCAGGTTCCCAGCTTCTCTCCCTTGATAACCTTCAGCATGCCAAATCTGTTCTCAAGCAGAAAACCAACCACAATGTCATGCTACATAAATGATTTTATTTGAATAGCTATTGATTTGATTTGATGCTGCATTTCATTTGTGCATGTGTGTGTGTGTACAACCCTCTTGGTCAGATGTGTGTGTGTGTGTACAACCCTCTTGGTCAGATGTGTGTGTGTGTGTGTACAACCCTCTTGGTCAGATGTGTGTGTGTGTACAAC